>APFE030033027.1:124869-151389 GCA_000404065.3 Pinus taeda | reverse complement strand
TCAATGTTTGATAAATTCAAAGTTAAAATGGATGTATGTTGGTTGCATGAAAAGGTGCTTCTTAAAGTCCATCTAGGCGCACTTTGTATAACTAATGTAGGTGAGATTTTTCATGTTTGTCATGTTTATAATGCATGTCTATTAAGAAAATTAATTAATATTAAAAAATAAAGATAGTGTCATCCCATTATTATACGGATTTGTCTTTAGTGCGACTTTTTGTACTTATTGGTGACAGAATCCGGTGGAAAAAATTGAGGTGAAATCTTGATTTGTGTTATGTAAACTGGTTTTTTGACTGTATATATGGATTCAATGCTCTCAAAAACCCCTAGGGCACTTAGATTGTACAAGGGTTACCCATCAAACTTGTGATTTGAATAAATTCCTATCGGATTTTAGAGAAATTAGACCGAAAAAATCCACCTGAAAAACTCCCAAAAAGTTGAACTAAAGACAACTCGTTAGTATACCTTCCGCTAGCAAGATATAATGTATTCAGTTTTTCATTGACTTGCTATTACTTTTTCTTTGACTAAAAAATTTAAAATCTATCCAAAATTTAACATTATGAAATTTAATTTATTATTTTTAAATAAAAACTGTTTCTATTTATCTCAAATATGATTGGTTGAAATGTCTCCCCTTTTATTGTGTAATGATGGTAAAAATTGACTTTTGTGTACTCTATTATTAATTACTATGTACTATATCACTAATTACTATGTACAATAAATATAAACAATTTGAAAAATAACATTATATATTAACTACTATGTACCATAAACACAAATGGTTTGTAATTAAATTCAAAAATTCCATTTTCTCATTGGTGTACCGTATTGAATAAAAAATATGTAAAAATAACATGTGTACAATTTGTACAACTCTCATTATATCAATCTATACTCTAATGACATGACATGTGTACTATAATATAAGCATTATATAAAAAAATGTCATCATTCAATATTAAATAAATAATTATTAACTTGTTATCATTCTCTTCAATGTCAATTATATTATATTATTATATATATATATAATATATATATATTTTAACCTTTATCTAACAAAAAAAAGTTTAATTATATTAAAAAAATTAATAAAAAAAGGTTAAATAAATATTCATATAACTCATTTTACAATTTTATTATTGTTAACAGTACATACAACACATTATGACATTAAACATTATGACATTAAAATATTTTATTAAATTAAGTGGCAGGGAATGCTAGCTATACAGCCTTGTTAAAATTTAAAAAAGATATATATTAAATTCATGAAACATAAATACAATTATGAATTAGATCGATGTTAAATTATAAAACCTCTTAGTGGAGAGATTATAATGCTAGTATTTTGTTGGAGAGAGAACCTGGGTTGTGGGTTGCACATGAAAGTAGATCCATCCACTATTGATCTAGAATGGACCATTGTATGCTTTGCTATGGAAAAAAATAAATTATTGGCTTGTCCCATTTAAATGGTCATTTTACGGTCAAAATTTTGCACAAAATGTGTCGAGTCTTTAGGCATTATTATATACATTGAAATATTTCCAATTCAAAGATCATCTCAATCAAAGTTCATATATGGAAGTTATTCCTTCCGTAAGTTGGCCTATCTTATTGGATATTGTGATAATAAGAGTTTGCAACATCTACTTACATTAAATGCACTTGTGGAGTTGGTCACACGTGGACTTTAAAAAACATTTTATAAGGTGTAAAACCTAAACATTAATTTATCTTCAAAGGCATGGAAAAACTTAATCCAAATTCTATATGGCTATTAGGCTATGTAAAATGTTGATCCATTAAAAAAAGAGTTTAATCCTTATCGTATTGTTTATTTTTCTATAGTTGAATAGGAGTATTATATATATATATATATATAGCCCCAAGAGTTACGCTACGGTCAAATCATTTGCCTCGTCAATCGGTGAGGTCACAGGGTTCAATTCCTTGAAATCTTGGGGTCAGTCAGATGGCCGAGGGGTATCCTTTGGGGTCGATCTACCCTAGCGTATATCGTTGGACGATAAGGCGACCCAGGACCATGGGATCCGTGAAACCACACGTGAAATTATATTAGTACTATATATAAATAATTACTCGAAGAATCACGAATTGGGTCGGGTGTCATTACTCGTGTGACATGGGGTCAATTTCGACCGTTGCCAATATAACTCCTATATGAATTACATCACCCTCGGAATATGGTCATGGGTTAGTCATTCCTAGGGATTTGAACATGAGACCTTCTACTCACATTTACTTTACATTTTCACAAGTTTGGCAAGTGAGCTCCCTTATGGGGGCTCTAGGAGTGCGATACTGAAGAAGAATAAGGGAAGTAAAGGATTCTCTAGCAACCATATTGGTCATAATTTCTATGATAATACCATAATGAGTGCCTATTTATCTATGTTTGCATTTTATAATTAAGAAGAAAAGAGCATACCCTAGGCCTCACCTTTGAGCTAGGTTTTTCCCATACTAGATTTTTCGAGGTACATCTTCTACTCGACAAGAATGTTATTTTTTAAAATAATTTTATTTTAGTTTCAAGTTATTTAGTACTCCCATGCATTAAGATAATGATTCGACTAAAAGTAAAGCACTACTTAATAATAAATTGTGGCAAATTGAAAGATTTATTGTGTCAAACTGTTCTAGTGGAATATCAACAATAATTTGCAAATCAATTATAATAAAATAAAACATCACATATTCATCTTAACTCTAAATTTATCAAGCATTGACAAGTATCAAATCCATTGACATGCAAACTAACTTGAAAAATGTTTGCATATCTAGAGATTTGATTCCTATAAGCACTTAATAGATTCAAAATTAAGATGAATGCATGCTATGAGAGTTGTAATGTTCATTCCTAGTATTAGCATGACACATGACATCACTTGACCAAAAATGACATAAATTTATGTACAAATGACACTAGACTATGTGCGACATAAATAATTAATGTAAAGAAAGAAAATTCAATAAAACAATACCAGAATAAGAAATTCATCTTAACTCTAAATGTGGATGATATACCTAACATAAATATGTAATATAAAATATAAAATTTAACAAAAGAATGTGTGTGAATTTCCACAAGTTAGGTTAAGTGGCTTAACTTGCCATGTTGAAATTCAAATGGCCAAGAAACTTTATGAAGTCAAATCCACGAGGTCATACAAGTCTTTAATGTCGTACTTGAACATGAGAAAGTACCAGAATGTCATTCATAAACTGTGAAGAAGCACCTAAAACGTTCCTTGAGAAAATTATCATGAAATATATGCATGAGAGAAAGATCAGTTAGGAGAGAAAGGTGACAGTAGTGGTTGAAACCATATGAAACAATAGATAAGATATCTTCCAACTCGATTAAATTCAAGTTCCTCTATAAATTAACTTCTTTAGTTAATTGTTATTATGAAAAAGAAACCTGAAGTAACTATTGTGTTATATATATATATGAGAAAATTCTTGTGAAAATTCTGAATTACGTGTCACTATTATATGGAAATCTGATGCCCTTTAAAGTTAAAATCATCATGGGACAATATAATTTGATTAATCATCATTGGAAATTTAAAATAATATTGCTCGCGCTGCCACGCAGAACTCTACATCCTGTGGTCTGAGGGCAATTTCCCACTTCACAGAGCCCTACCCTACGATAGAGAGAGCCACGGACATTCTAGCCCATGTGTGACGTATAAGTTCCCGTACACATATGAAACTGATCACCTCAATAAAAGCATAAGGAAGGGTACAGACCTAAATGGCTCCTTCAGTGGCGAAAAAAGGAATTGAATTTAGAGAGGACAACGTCCATTCCAGAGCAGATCGCTTTGTATACACGGAGAGAATCTACATAGATTTGATGAGCTCACACTTAATCCCCTAGACTTCCAAAAATAAGGGCCATGCTTCAAGCAAAATACACTAGTAGTCTCTGTTCCTCTGAAAATTTTCTGTTTCTAACGCAATGCTCAAATGATAGGCATCAATAAAAAGTATCCATGAGCACTGCCATGTCAGTGGACGGCGAACCCTCGTGGATCTGTCCGGCTAATCTGGTTTTCAGAATGGGGTCCTATATATGAAGGTGCCCTATGTCTAGATTCATTCACCACGGGCAAAACACACAGTTATCACATTCAAGAAAAAAAATGTTATTTATTTATATTCCATTTTGGTTAAACTTTTACTCTTGTATTTAGAATCAACTTAAATTTTTACAGCTTCAAAATACGACTTGTGATATATGGTAGTGGTTTGATGTTTATCAAAGTTTATTAGTGAGGATGGTTTATGATGGTTTTGTACACTCTGAGCAAAAGAATGTGGAGGTGAGGATGGTTTAGGATGGTTTTGTACACTCTGAGCAAAAGAATGTGGAGGTGATTTTTGACAAGGAGAAAGATAACTTGTCCGAGTACAAATTTTGTTTCCCTAACTCATAATATGATGATTTAATTTGAAAACTTAATGCAATGGTATAATAAAGAGGTGATCTTGCATTTGAGGTGCACTTTATAGTGGTGCATTATTAGATATAGATTTTAGGATGACAGTTTCCACAAAAGGGGATAAGAGGAGCTTACTATGATGCATTTTTTTTGTTTGGAAAAGAGTTTATTTATTCTACGAAATTTTTGGTAACATACATTACTTGAGTAATCTAGGGAAAGAAGGTTGGTTCATTGGGTGTCACTAACAACTCCAATGGGAAAATTTAACTTTATTTCAAGTATCTCTTTTTGGTCCATCTAACACTTTTGGTTATTGTTGTAGGATTGACTTTTAGATTGGTGTGGGGTAAGTCATGGTTTCTTGTTCTATGTAGGTTAACTGGCCTATTATTCTAATTTGTGAGGAAATCAATATCTTATTCTATCCATGTTATAACCACTAGGATCTCTCTCCTCAAATAAACCAATTTTGTTCCTTTTTTTATAATGTTGGCTTTGAGCCTTTATTCAAGTGATTTTACCTCTATTATGGGGAATCACAATGCACTTAGGGTTGGGAATAATTGAAAATAAAATATGAGACAAGTTCTCATATGGCATTTTCCTTAGAGAACCACAAAGATGTCTTGAAAACAAAAAAAGAAACCATTGAGAATGAGCATGTTTTTCCAAAAAAAAAACTATGAAGCGACCAAATTAGAAATTGAGGGGATTAAGAATGTTGTGAGAGGTAAAATAGAGAACCTAACTAATAATTAGGTTAAGGAAGAACTTAAGGGATGGTTCAAGGATTCAAGCTACTCTCATAAATGTAAAACTAAAGTTCTTTAGTATCAAAACCTTGATTGCCTAAAATTTGGAAAATAAAACAAAGAAGCATTAGGACATATTCCATACCATCAAGAATTTTGATGGAGCCATTGAGGTTTCATGTAAAGTAATGTTTGGGAATAGGATATGAGTCTCATAGGTCATAGAGGAAGTTGGAAATAGGTATTAATCTCTCTCTCTATAGAATGTAGAGAGAGAGATTAATATACGCACAAAGGTTTGTTTTTTTTTTTTTTTTTTTTTTTTTTTTATGAAGAGACCTACAACCCTTAGGACCGACCAATATGCTTGTAGAGGATAGTTCTCAACAACTTATAGCTTGATGTCAAATTTATTATTATTAGTATTATTATAAATTACATTAACATTATGAAAAATTATAAATGGTTAGATTAGTTTGTTATTACGTTGCTTAAATCAATATATAAAAGATTATATCTATATAATATTAATAACTTAAGTTATGGTTTGATGAAGATCTTAATTATATTTAAAAGGACCTTTCACCAAAAAAAAATTATAACTATTTTTGTGTATATATAATCTTACTTACTTAACATTAAACATAAAAAATAAAAATACAATAAACATGTTTAACTTGAGTAGTTGGGAGTATTGTTTTCACTCCTTTTCACTGTGGTTTAATTTCTAAAAACCACTTATTAACCCATTGTAATAAGGCTTAAAAAAATAGATACACAATACGAAGGACTTCTTAGACTTCTTAATCTTTCAACTTATCGATTGTTGATACTAACGTAAATATAACTAAATCATACTTATAAATTAAGTTATCCTCTACAATCCAACTTACTCTTGACATTAACCTAAATGTTACGGCTACATCCATTTACTTTAAATCCAATAAAAAAAAAATTACAAAGATAACCATAAAAATTTAATGTTTCATCCTTACTAGTCAGACATTTTTGTTTCAGTGTTATAACATTGGTTTTAAAATTATCCTCTTGTGACCAATTTCATTTAGTATAACCTATCATGGACTTGTAACAACAATGAAATCATGAAAGGTTTTTGATAATAAAGGTAAAACTATGAATTTTTTGTGAGAAGATAATAAAAATAAAACTATGAAATTTTTATGATTAATTCATCCGTACTTGTACTGATTCCAAACAAATCACATAAAGCAATAGTGTGTACATCACATAAAGCAATAGTGATGTTTCTGATGCTTTAATTTCTCAGTGGAGAAGCCGAATGGTCAACTGGCAGTGATATTGGAAGCACACCATTGCAGACACCGCTCTGATCAACTCCCAGTGATATATCGTAAAGGCTGGAGGACAGCCAATTGTCTGTACCCCATGATCTATTGTAGAGGGTGGAGGGCAACCAATTATCTGCGCCTCCGACACCTTAATTTCATTAATTATTAAAATTGAATAATAAATTTTTTATCTAATAAATTACTATGAAAAAATATTATCTAAAAATGAAAGAACATTTTATTTCAAATATAAATTAAAAATGTTGTTAAATTAAAATGTAAAGAAAAAATAACCTATCAAAAAAGAAAGTGTAAAGCTAAAAATAAATTTAAAGAGCCACCTTGTTTTAGACGGTACATTTGGATTTTTTTTTAATATTTAATAAATTAAAGAAATTTTAAGATGATTATGAAACATGGTAGCTAGTATTTATTGGCTTAGTTTAAATATAGGTTAATTAAACAAAAAAAAAATAATAAAGATAAAGATATTAATAAGTCAATTAAACTAGTATTTGCACGAGATGTTGCAAAGGAAACGCCGTAAGGCATAAATTGAAGAACACAAATACAACAAAAGAATACTTTGATAAAGAATAAAAATATATTGAATGCTCAAATCAATGTCCCATTAACTGGAACCACTTAGTAGACATATCTATCAACATTAGGATTATACACAATGATCAAGAAATTTCCCATATACAAACAACACCTTCCACAATAACCTTTTGTCACATCCACATTTAAAAAAAATGCCTTGGAACGTGATTGGAATTTCCCATATTGCCTTTTTCATTATGTAGATAAATCTTCCATATTGCTATTTTCATCATGAATATTGTTAGTTCATTGTTGTAAAGTGTTAGTGTGTTAAATTCAATATTATAAGTTCGACAAGCGAAAAACATTCTTCAATTAGCATAATATGCATTTTTCTCTCACCATGTATTTTTCAGTCAAAGAGCACAAGTAACAGATTAACATGTATTTTCCCTTCATTATTTTCATCAAAGAGCCAAGAAATCTACGCCTTATCTATAAAGTAACAAAAACATTTTGGAATAAGTTTTATATTTCAAGCTATTGTCTAACCTATAAAGTAACAAAAACTTTTTGAAATAAATTTAATATTTTAAGCAATTGACTAACCTAATTTAATAATTGAAAAATTCTCAAAGATGAATTACACTCCATACTAAGAGAGCCAACATTGGAGCCCATGCTTTCACTAAAACCAAAAGAAACACAACCACTTGTTAAGAAGAAATTCAAGTAATAATAATAAAACAAAAATAATAAACATTAAAGTATAAAATGGTATTTCTGCAGCAGTAGCAGTTAATACTTCTCGTCTAACTCTTTGGCTTTTCTTTAAGTATCTTTTCCTAAGGTATAACCTTTTGATTGCATTGTTGTAACCACTTTTACTGCCTAGTCAGCAAAATGGAACAAAATAAAACAAAAATAATAAACATTAAAGTATAAAATGGTATTTATGCAGCAGTGTCCATCACTTGATACTTCTCGTCTAACTCTTTGGCTTTTCTTTAAGTATCTTTTCCTAAGTTATAACATTTTGATAGCATTGTTGTAACCACTTTTACTGCCTGGTCAGCAAAATGGAACAAAAAATCTCAATTGCTTATCAAGGACTTCAAACTGTCCAATAACAACAATGTTAATATCCTCAGAATATCATAGGCTAATTGAGAAAATCATTTTTCAATCTAAGAAGTATGACTTTCTAAATTTTGATGTAATATCTAAATTTTACTTTTCTCCATTGGTAAGGCAGGTGGCCTTTTTAAGCTACTTCTATTCTACAAAACAACAAGAATAAGTAGAATTTGAAGGGTAGGATCTTCCTTCTTTGCAAATAGTTAAGTAGAATTTAAAGGGTAGGATCTTCCTTCTTTACAAATAGTTATTTACAGACAATTTGTAAAGCAAGATTACATTTAAGATTTTTTCTTACAAAACAGTCAAAATAAATGAAATTTGTTTTCCATTATTTTCCTTTCTTTCACAACTAAAATCTTATTCTAGGTTACTCTCAATATCCTTGACCAAAATGGCCTTTGAGGCAATCTACATGATCCAATCTTGATCTTGGAACTATACAACAGGAAAAAAGTATCGTCATTTACCCATGAATGGTATTCATTTATCAAAGACCTCAAAACAAAATTGAAAGATTAGACATTAAAACACATATACAGAGACCATAAAATTGATTTGATATAAGAACGACTATGGCAAGGTAAGCAAGGTCTAGATCTAAGTGCAGTATTAATGCTATTTTGAGGAAACAGATTTCTTCTAAAATTTATTTGAACATGGTTCCTCCACATATAAAAATAAATATAAAATATAAAAGAGTAAAAATAAGTAAATGAAAATACTCCTAATGTGTTGCCCTCTTCATGAAATTTTATCATTTGCTTTTCCCACTGATTAAGTGCCTCCTCTGATCCTCCCCATGGCACTATATACACCTCTTGATTTAGGATTGTTGCTCCCTAGTTCAAAAACGCCAAAAACATCAGAAACCTACAATTTTTTTCACTTTTTGTATTTTTACCAGAAAACCAAAACTATATTCAGAATGCCATGTCAATCTGAATGTGACTATCAGTAAAGTTACATCTTGAATTCCATCTCTTTATAGCAAATTCAAATCCCAACCCAAATCCACTTGTAACAAAATCACGGCAGAGAATTTACCCTTTAAACCTTACAATTGCAAACACTGATAAACTAAGAAAATCATGCTTACACTAAGAAGGATAGCAGCTTCTAAAGCATGGGGCTCCTTGATAGTCACTAAAGCAACTTGTGTCCACTGCCCCATCCTATCACCACCCAAAAAATATAATTAGGCACTGGTTTTGGCCGGTTAAGGTATGCTGTTACACAGACCTTAAGTATGTATATTAATGCAAATCCTCTAGTGTTATCCAGTTTTATCAGGAAAAATACACACCAGGGCTACTCCCTGGCTTGATATTTCCTGAGTCATTGATGTCAAGTCTTACTACATCCAAAAAGTTTTCCATGAATCAATTCTCTAATTTTGATAACACAAAAATAATATTGTGACTGCGCTCTATTTCTCAACCAATTCTTAATAGAACACTTCTATGCAACTATGATAAAACATAAGTTGACAACTATTATGCTCAATAGATATTGCAACACAAAAATAATATTGTGACTGCACTCTATTTCTCAACATATTCTTAATAGAACACTTCTCTGCAACTCTGATAATAGACAAGTTGACAACTATTATGCTCAAAAGATATTGCAGAAATTGGAAATCAATACTTTTACGTAAAACTCAGTCAAGAAATCCAACACCCACCTCTCTAATTTTACGTTCTTTACTATGCCACAGTATGAGAAAAACTACTTAACGTCCTTAACAGTTGCTTTGGTAGACAAATTACAGACCTCGACTGTGTAACCATCTATAATGGCCATTGACAACACTTAGAAGTATCTGTTATCCTATGATTCACAATCTTCTTCTCAGAATTTTAAGTGAATAGCAAACACACAAATATGATATATATATTGTGACACTAAATAGTAACCAAAGGAAGATTGATTAAATTAACATTAGTTGTTTTATTCGTTATCAAAAGTTTTGATTCAATGCAGTATTGGGCCTCCAAATATTTTTTTTCCTCAATCTAAAGTGTATCCATCAATCACTATGCAATCTTTGCAGATGCGTTTTTGAATGTCATCGTTCAAAATGAAAAGAGCAATGCATCACAGTGAGCTACTTTTTTTGCAGCATCTGATAGAGAAATGGATAAATATTATTTATATTGGTTGGCGGTAAGAGGGAAATTATGAAATTGTGTGTTTAGAATACGGTTGTGTTTTGATAGATGAATCCATAGAGGCGATATTTGCACCGTAACGATCTTTTATTTTCCCTATTTCTTAAATTTCATTTCCATAACATATATTTGAAACCAATTTATCTAATAAATTTCATTTACACTACCTAAATAATTTAAAGAGAATCCTTAATCTATGTGATCTTGCCATTTGAACCATCCTTATTTATGTAATTTGAAAATCATTTTATGGGGAATGAGGTTGAATTAGCATGTTTGGTTAATCGAGATGATGAGGTTGAAGTTGATTTTGTGAGGGAATAACATGAATTAACTTGTTTGGTTAATGGGGAAGAAAGGATTGAAAGAGATCTTGTTGGGGATGAGCTTGAATCACCCTGTTTGGTTAATGGGGAAGAAAGTATTGAAAGAGATCTTGTGGAGGACAACCTTGAATCCCTCAGTTTGGTTAACGGGAAAGAAAGTATTGAAAGGGATCTTGTGGGGGACAATATTGAATCACCCTGTTCCATTAATAAAGATGGAGCTGAAAGGAATTTTGTGGGAAGCAATGAATTGGAGCAGAGATCACCTCTGGTTATGGAGGTTCAGGAGATCAATTCACCAGACGTAATGACAGGGAATGATGAGAAGTATGTGCAATGTTCGTCAAGTGGAGATTTTGTGGAGAACAACGAATTGGAGTAGGGATCACAGTCGGTTGCTGAGCCCCGAGAGATCAATTCAAATGGACAGAATCTAGCCTGTGATTCTGAGTTCCACTGTTTAATTGATAAAAGCCGTGAGTTTGAATCTGAGAGCATTTCAATGGAGCAACAGAAGCTGGAATTGCTAGCGTTAGATGGTAAACTTGAAGAAATAGAGTATGTGGTGAGTGAGGACAACAAGCCAGAGCAGAATAGTGAATCTAGGTGCCAGAACTTGGAAAATGAGGACGATGCATGTGGCCATATAATAGATGAGGAGAAGCAATCTGAACCTGTAAACAAGGGGCAGAATGATGAGATTGAAATAGACTATTTTCCAAATGGGGACAGTGAGCTGGAACCTTGTTTTCATTTAAATGATGACAATGAGCTTGAATCAGGGTGTTTTGATAATGAGGATAATGGTATTCTCACTGAAGACACGGATGGACAACAGGTTGATGAGGTGCATCATGGGAAAGATGAAATATATGATCCAGAGTCAAGTGGCTGCAATGTGCCTAACAGTGGTGGGTCTTTTGACATGGTAGATAAAAATTCTGGAAACTACAATCACACAGTGCAACCAGACATGCAAGAGGGGGTGTTGCTGTTAGTGCCTCTGATTTGGTATCTACAGGTGTTCTTGCTGGTTCAAATGGTCTGTCTACTCTTGTTTCAGAGAATGAGCAAAATCCTGAAGCAGAGGTCACTAAGAAGAAGCTACAGTTCTTAGTGAAAATACCAAGGCACTTGGACAACAAAATTAGAACTCAAATTCAACTTGCACAGCTACAAATGGATGAGAAAACCCAAATCAGGGACTTCATCAAAGCAGCCATACAGATGAAGCAGGTAACATGCTTATATATCTTCGCAAGTCTTTTAATTGAATATTCTTTGTTGTTTTGAGCATCTAGTACATCTGCTTTAGTCTTTTGAAAATTGTTTCTTCTTCTTACTCTGCTATATTTCATATGGGCTTTTGTGTAGTCCAACAAAGAACAAATGATAGAGAGGTTGAGAGCTGCAAGGCGGGTAGAGAGGGCATTTCGTGAGGCAATCAAGTCCATTGAGAAAAAAATTGGTGCCTTGAACTCTGATTTGAGGCAATTGCAAGATGAATGGAATGATGCAGATTCTGTTTGGCAAGAAGCCTATGAAGCATTAAAGGCTCTAAAAAAACAGGAGTATGAGCGGGTAAGAAAATCACACTCTTTTACATTAGCTGACTAAACTTTGTAAGATAGTGTTAAATATTGTCAGACTTTTTTTTTCCACTCATTTTTATTGTTGTGCAAAAAACAAATCAGATCATAACAAAATTCCTCATTTGTATATTGTTTCTTTTGGTTATAAGGGAAAATTATGTCCACACTATATCCAAATGTACGAATTTTGAAAGTCCTATTGTGGTGTTCTTTTACCTATTGAAATCAGGTTATATATTCAATGTATTTCTGCCAGTTCTGACCAACGGATATCAAGATTTGAAACTGCTAGGAATCTTGATGACAGGTGTAGGCTTCTGAAGAATTAATGGTGACGACTGTTCTAATGGCCTCCAATAATCTTTGAACAGTTGACAGAGTTTTGGCTATTCTTGAAGCAGTTAACAAATATCTCCATGTTTAGAGGTTTTTAGGTTTGGTTGGGTGGCCATTTATATTGGGAAATGGCTTAAGCTACCTGTCACGAGCATGGCATCTGTAGCAAAGGTCATTGCAACAATTTTATTTTCATTCAAATTGTCTTTTATGATAGGCTCCATCATTTATCATATAATACATTGTGCACATTTATCATATAATACACTGATTTATGTGCAAAATAAGAGTTGGAGAGTTTCTAGGCCTGAACATTGAAAACATGGTAGCCACTTATATCAAGGTCATTGGTAATATCTTGAGGTGCCAAATTTACTGTAAGGTTAACAGGTACCTTGGTCATCTAGTACTGGCATCCTCATTTATTTCTTTTTGGCAGTTAATAATTTAATGGCCTTTCAGTTTATGGTCATCCCCAAAACCACTAGATTTCAAGAGCAGATTGAGCCATTGGAAGTTGTACTTCATCTCTCTACATAATCATTACGAACACCCCTTCCGATTAAAGGGGGGGTTGATAGACATCTAATTCTTAAGAATTTGGTAATTTGTAAATATTTAAAATAGGGGAAATCTGAACAGTTAGAATAGGAAGAGACATAACACCTTGGAAGACAAAACCAAAGGTCATGAAATCTTGTATATATGAATGTTTGAGTAATGGAAAATCAATGTAACTTGGGGTTAATTTCTCTATCCAATAGTTACAATAGAATTCTAGCAGTAACGTGTGATTTCTAATTAAATAAATGTATATATGATTGGGGAAAATAAGAAATTCAAATAGTTCCTATATGAAATAGGAAATTCACATTCCATTATAATCTAGAAAGCAAAAGAAAAGGCTATACAATTTCAGGTAAGTGACATGAGTGGGTGACACAACTATAGTATGTAAGGCTTAAGCAGATCTACCATTTCCAATTTCCACTCTTTGAGGAAGTTGCTTCTTCTTCTTCTTTCTTCACTGATTCTTCTTTTTGGCGTGACCTTTGCATAAACTATTTCACCAAAACATTACAAATAGGAAAGGCATGAGATTGCAGTCAAACTTTCTCAAACAGTAAAATTCCAACATAGTATAGTAACACCTCCTTCACAATCAACACCATAAGGTGGAAGACAGAAGTTTCTCATAATGGGAAAAACACTTCCACACTTTAGGATCCTTCCCGGTTAGTCTCTGAAAGTGGGAAAAAGACATCAACACGTTAGGATCCTTCCCAATTCTCTGAAAGTGGTCCCCAGATGTATGGCCAATGTGCAAACATAGCATGATTCAAAAACATTGAAAATATGTCAAATGGCCCATCTTTACCTGTCTCATGGTCTATACATACTAAAAAAGTCAAAGCAATTAAAAGTTCAAGAAACAATCTGCCTCCATTAGAAAAAACAGTTAGAAGGAAGAAAAAAAAAGCCATGTGATGCTGCATTGTTACACTTTCATGAAGTCAGAGCAATTAAAAGTGCAAGAAAAACCCTCTGTGTTCCTGCATTGCTACACCTTCATATACAGGAAAAAAGAAATAATGTTCCAATGACATGGGTTACTTGTCAAACACCTTCTTGGTTTGGTGTTTTGGTTAAGGATCCATATCCATGGGTAAAAAGTTCTGAGTTCCAATCCCCTTGGTGGTGTTGCATCATTACATCTACATGTACAAGAAAAAAGCAAATGGGGTTCTAGTGATGTCAAACACCTTAGTTTGTTGTTATGGATCCATATCCACAGGTAAAAGGTTCTGAATTTAGGAGTAATATAAGCCAATCCAATTAGTAGAAAGAGGATTGAAAAAGAAGGGACTTCCACTCTTTGAGGAAGTTGCTTCTTCTTCTTCTTTCTTCACTGATTCTTCTTTTTGGCGTGACCTTTTCATAAACTGTTTCACCAAAACATTACGAATAGGAAAGGCATGAGATTGCAGTCAAACTTTCTCAAACAGTAAAATTCCAACATAGTACAGTAACACCTCCTTCACAATCAACACCGTAAGGTGGAAGATAGAAGTTTCTCATAATGGGAAAAACACTTCCACACTTTAGGATCCTTCCCGGTTAGTCTATGAAAGTGGGAAAAAGACATCCACACTTTAGGATCCTTCCCAATTCTCTGAAAGTGATCCCCAGATGTATGGACAATGTGCAAACATAGCATGATTCAAAAACATTAAAAATATGTCAAATGGTCCATTTTTACCTATCTCATGGTCTATACATACTAAAAAAGTCAAAGCAATTAAAAGTTCAAGAAACAATCTTCCTCCATTAGGAAAAACAGTTAGAAGGAAAAAAAAGCCCTGTGATGCTACATTGTTACACTTTCACGAAGTCGAGCAATTAAAAGTTCAAGAAAAACCCTCTGTGTTCCTGCATTGCTACACCTTCATATACAGGGAAAAAGAAATAATGTTCCAATGACATGGGTTACTTGTCAAACACCTCCTTAGTTTGGTGTTTTGGTTAAGGATCCGTATCCATGGGTAAAATGTTCTTAGTTCCAATCCCCTCAGTGGTGTTGCATCATTACATCTACATGTACATGAAAAAAGAAAATGGGGTTCTAGTGATGTCAAACACCTTAGTTTGATGTTATGGATCCATATCCATAGGTAAAAGGTTCTAAATTCAGGAGTAATATAAGCCAATCCAATCAGTAGAAAGAGGATTGAAAAAGAAGGGATATCCAAAGGTAAAAGGTTCTGAATTCAGAAGTAATATAAGCCAATCCAAACAGTAGAAAAAGGATTGAAAAAGAAGGGATTGATCTAGTATCTTGAAAAGGCTTCACATAATGGTTGTTATTTGACACAATCTCAGCCCTCTCCTTAAACAACCCCCACATCCGAATAGAGGATTACAACCACAGTGCAATTCCTTAACACCTGAACATCAATGTGTCAACTACAAAGGAATGTTTCTGAGTGAGTGATCAAGAGGTAAAGGAAACAGTCTTTGGCTGGTTTTCTCAGTGTCCAAGTCGGCACAACAAAGAAAGAATCATATTAATCTCCACTGTTGAACAATGTCTCAAAGGAATTTCTAAGAATTCTCCAATCTAAAAACAAATAAGTGTAAGAAAAGCTAACAGTGTTATAGAACAGACATATATGAGATTCCCTTTTAATTGTGAGTAAAACTGCTGCAAGACGCAAATATCAAGAAGCCAGATGCAAGTCCTCGAGGACTTTGATAGAACAGACAATTCTCAGTTGCAGCTCCTAGACAAAGGTAGCCCTAATTGTAAAGCAGATGTTGCATGGAGATTCATACTCTCTTCCATCCAAAAATCGAGACATTTGATGTTAAATGCCCAAAAACTATCAGCAAACAATTTTTCAAACACCGTAGGCACACAGTTTGAGAAATTTTTGCCTATTCCTATAGTCTGATTCTTCTAAGTTTTGGTCAATTTTGGTCAAAATTTGGTAGATATTTGTTACAATTACATATTTGAGTTGTGTAACCTGCATAATGCAGGTGTTCCAAGATTGTCTCAAGTGTTCAATCCATTTATGGAATCAATAATATATTTAAAACAACCAAAGATGGCAATCTCACTCACAATTGTATCGCTAGAGTCCGGCCATAAAAGCTAAAATATTTGATGCTTTCATTTGGAGTTGATTACATCATTTAGATTTATTATGACCAGAATCTAATGTGAGTGTCAAATGTGTAGGATGGAGAAAGTAAACGTTATGTGCATTCGCAGCAGAGCCAAAATTCTGGGAACTGTAATCTGTGTGGGTGGAGCAATGGCTATGAGTTTCCTTCAAGGTCCTACTCTAGCCCAACTCTGGCCTCTGTGGGGACAATCAACATCAATTTCCAACACTAATATAGTACACCTAGTGGAAACCATTCGACACGAGGGAGAGTCACGCAACTAGATTAGAGGGTGTATTTACCTTATCTCAGCAGTGATAATGTTATCCACTACCATGATATTGCAGGTCTCCCTACCACCTTGCATATTAAATTGATACCTAATTATAACCCTTTTCTGTATTTAGAAGTTTCAGAGCTCCCCACTCAATCAAATGTATGATTATAATTTCATGTGCAGGTTGAGACATTGAAGAAGTTTCCAACCACACTATCCCTTACATCAAGTACTGCCATTCTAGGCTCCATCCAAAATGCTCTCCTAATAGCCATTCTTGACAGAGGCATCATTCCAACATCATGGATACTGGATAGGGCTGGGATTTTGACTGTGGTCGCTACAGTAAGTCTACATACATGAATGATGTTCTTCCTCAATTTTCCCAGCCATGAATAACTTAAATTTTTGTTAGGTGGTTAAGCTGATTTGTGGAAGATTAATTCAATTTGGCAGGGAATCATATTCGATGCAATTGCATTTCCATTACAGTTATGGTGTTTGCAAAAATGAGGGCCAGTATTCGTTACAGTATTCAGCCCAGTGTCTACTGTGTGCTCAACAATTTTATCATCTATAGTTCTGGGAGACACGCTGCATCTAGGAAGGTGTCTGTCATTCTGCCTACAAATTTACAAAATTTATTAACTGAAATGCTTGATTTTCCTGGACTGGAACAGTTTGATGGGCGTGATTCTTATATTCATTGGTCTCTACCTTTTTCTGTGGGGCAAAAGCCAAGACGATGCTACCCAGATCAAAATATCTTCTTACGAAGAAGCAGATATAGCCATAGCAATAGAAGGAGAAGAAAATCAGCACCCACCTCCTGCTTCTAAAGTAGTGGATGTCAATACACCTTTACTACACTAACATTCTTGACATTTTGTTGAAAAATTTGAATGTTTGTAATAAACACTTAGTCATTAACACAGTAGAACTGCTTATGAAGTAGTGGATGTGAAAACACCTTTACTACACTAACATTCTTGACATTTTGTTGAAAAATTGCAATGTTTGTAATAAACACTTAGTCATTAACACAGTAGAATCGCTGAGAATTCCAACACTATAACACTATTGTATATTATTCTCGGTTGTTCAATGCTAACAAGATTCACAGGTAATGTGGTTACCTGACAAATTAGACAAAAACTTATTGCACAGTTTGGAAAAAAAAGGCTATCCGCTATCTGCTAGAGAAAGGTGCGCTATTTATGAGGGTCGAATAGAGAGAAAGCCTCGCCCTGCAATGATTCCATAATTTCAAACACCGAGTAAATTGCAAGAAGATTTTCCTAAAACAACATCTAGCTAAGGACAATATGAAGAGGAGCCTCATCGTCCTATTGCAATTTGTCTCCATGTTTGCAGAAGATAGGACTACGCGCCACGGAGAGATGTCTGTATGGCCGCGTGGTAAAGGCTCCTTCAGTTCGACTGTCTTGCAGCTGCATTCTTCATCTGCTGTCAAAATCTCGGGGCAACGATAACTTGGAGCATCTGGAACGCCCATTTTAATTGTCATAACTAGAAGAATTCATGAATACCCATTATGAGATGCTTTTGGTCATTAGCCCTTCGACCATGGTGCACTTATCCTCCTTCTCCTCTGATCCAGCTATGGAGTTCCCTTCAATTTCGCCTGTAGGGAAGAATGGAAAATGAGAATTGGTCGTTCCCTTCTTGGATAAGCTAAAGGTAAAATAATGGAAAATGAGAATGGACCAGTGCGCAAACGTTTCAGCTTCTAATCTAACGACTGGAACCTTTGCAATCGTCTAACATATAATCTTACGGCGTATAAAGATGACAGGTAGGCAAAGAGGGGAGTTGATTTCAGATGGAAACGCCTTACGGCGTAAACATGAAATGATATTTTTTGGTATTTTCTAATTAACGGATTGAAACATGTTTTTATTAATACAATTTAATTGAATTTGAAATTTCTGATTTCTTTATATATATATATAATATATATATATTTATATATATAGATATATATATATAATATATATATATAATATTTTATATATATTATATATATATATATATACATATATATATACATATACATATATACATATACATATATACATATATACATATACATATGTACATATATATACATATATACATACACACACACACACACACACACACACACACACACACACACATATATATAGTCTAATTGGATAGTAAAATTGTGCTAAAAGTGCTACAGGTAGCAGTGGTCTTTGCAAATAAATCCCCTCAGTTCTATGATTTCTCTTCCAAACTTGAATCTCCCCAATACTATTTGCATCTTCAGATTTCCATGGTTAGTCGAATATGGATTTCTCATAAGAAACATTAGTAATCCCAGAGATTCAATCTGCTACCAGCGGTGTGTGATCATGGGAAAACTAAGTTGGCACTGTTGGTTGTTTAAGGTGCTTGACACGGGTCTGAGAGGTGTATTACTATTTACAACCTTATAAGAGTACCTCATTCCTAGATGTTTCAAGACAATCAGTAGTTGAAATAATTCCAAAATTGCCCCATATAGGTTTTTCTTATCTCAAAGGGGTTTTCTTCAACAATAGGTTTTTCTTATCTCGAGGGGTTTTCTTCAGCAATGCTGAAGTGGGTAACTTGTTCCCATACCTAGAGAATGATAGATAGGATCTCTCGATGGCCCTTCCAGACAAGGAAGGAGGAAAATTACAGCAAAGGAGATCCTCAATCTTGGAGCAAATCTGTTGACTTCATCATTGGCCAAAAAACAAATGCCCCTACTGGTCCTATCGTCGAGCCTATAATACTCATCATATAAAAGGGAGCCACTTCAGAACTAAGAATGTGGTTTAGGCTAATCTTTTTCTGTTATAATATCTTATTAGGACCCTCTTGATATTGCAGGAGGGATGTAATTAATGATGATAATATGCAGTGAGACAGAGCCTTATAGGCTTAGAGAAGGAAATGAGATCATTTCTAGGTCAAGAAATAGAGTGAGAATGTGAATGATAGTAAATAGAGTAAAACAGAGTGAGAAATTATGGAAATAGAGTAGAGTTGATTGGATGTGGGAACTAATTTTTATTCTACCTCTGTAATTGAATTCTGTTGTAGGGAATATAGAATATTATACTTTAGATTTACCCCTTGAAGTGTGCAAAACTTCTTAAAAACTTTTGATGCATAAATCAATCGAAGGAGTGTTGGACAATCCTACTACGTTTCTTATGTTCACACTGTCCAGGACTTGAAATGAAAATGGCAAGAGTTCATCTAAGTTATAAGAAGAGTTAACAGGTTGAAACGAGCACTGTGTTATTACTTGAACATATAATTAGTGGTTCATGTTCACAGCACAACCCACAATGGCAGAATGCCAACTCGCAGAAGATGTTTGATAATTCGGGGCTAAATTAATAGAAACCTTGTTATAGTTTCTGAGATCATCAAACACATAATTTCCATTACCTTCTAATGCCATGATAACTAAATTACTATCTTCTCAAACTCATAATAATAACATCACTGCCCTCACGAGCAAGCCTATGGACCTTGGGTTGAGCTCAACAACTCTTAAGGTTGTAAATACACCTTTCAGACATGTGTCAAGTTTCTTAAGCAGCCAACAGTGCCTGCTTAGTTTTCCCATGATCAAACACCGCCGGTAGCAAATTGAATCTCAGATAATTCTGCAATCTGCTCATTACCCACCTTGGGCTTTGCTCTTTGTCAAGGGCTGGCAAGTTTTATGGATATGTTGTTGTTGAGGAATAGGATGAGATTTTCTATATTTACAGTTTCTTTCGTTTTCGATAAGCATGCTACAGTAAACTAAAATGCTAAAATAGAAATATCATATTGAAAAACTGAAGTTTAAAATTTAGCTAGGTAGGTAAAAAATTGGGATATCTGTGGCATTTTCTTCATTTGAGGAATTTCCTCCCGTGTTTCCACTATGTTGCCCAAGGAGGTGTTACAAATTTTGGGGATGGAAACAATAGCATCGTACGATTACCGTGAAATCCTATACAGGTTACTTCACCAGCTACATGTTTACCTTTTATAGGCATACCTCCATGAATTCTAGCTTGAAGCCCACCACATATGATGTGCATCTGGAAATTAAAGATACGGGAACCTTAGTTATGTCAAGGTCATACATCAGAAAGTCTGCAAAAATATTTGGGAAATAATACCATGTTTCTTCCTTGAGTTTGTGGCATTAGGATAATCAACAAAACCAAAACACTCTCTCTTCATACACTCAAATGAGGACACCAAGATTGTCAATTGAGTATGTAGGAAAGACCTATTTCTTCTTTGAAGGAATGGTTGTGTTTCTGGGAATAAAAACGTTCATAACACTTCCGGTTGTATTGTGAGCAAGCGAAAGAGGAGCAACATCAAGAAGTAACAGGTCTTGTACATCTATTTTCTCCTCCACTTAGAGTGACATCTTGCATTGCAACTCCGTAAGCAACAACCTCATCAGTTTTAATTCTTTTGTAAAGATCATTCCCATTAAAGAAGCCCTGCAAAAATTGTTGTGATTTGAGAATTCCCACTAACCAATAATATCATGGATGAATCTCTTACCATCTTAGCATCATAATCAACAAAACCAAAACACTCTCTCTTCACACACTCAGATGAGAACACCAAGCTTGTCAATTGAGTATGTAGGAAAGAGCTATTTCTTCTTTCAAGGAATGGTTTTGTTTCTGGGAATAAAAAAATTCATAACACTTCCTGCTTTATTGCGATCAAGTCAAGAAGTAACAGGTCTTGTACATCCATTGCCTCCTCCACTTAGAATGGTAGCTTGCAATACAAAAGCAACAACCACATCAGTGTTAATGCTTTTGCAGAGCTCATTCCCATTAAATAATTCCTGCGACAACTGTTGTGCTTTGAGAATTTCCACTAACCAAAACAATATCATGGATGAATCTCTTACCATCTTAACATCGTAATAAAGAAAACCAAAACACTCTCTCTTCATACACTCAGATGAGAATACCAAGCTTGTCTATGTAGGAAAGACCTATTTCTTCTTTCTAGGAATGGTTGTGTTTCTGGGAATAAAAACATTCATAACACTTCCTTTTGTACTGTGACCAAGAGAAAGAGGAGCAACATCAAGAAGTAACAGTTCTTATACACCCATTGCCTCCTCTTAGAATGGAAACTTGCAATGCAACTCCGTAAGCAACAACCTAATCATTGTTAATGCTTTTGCAGAGCTCATTCCCATCAAAGAATTCCTGCAACAACTGTTGTGATTTGAGAATTCCCACTAACCAAAACAATATCATGGATGAATCTCTTACCATCTTAGCATGTCAAACACTTTTCTATAGGCTCCATGCACTTTTCAAATAGATTTGTTTTCAACTCTTCAGACCTAGCTTTAATTATTGTTGAATAAAATCCCATGCCTCCATATAATGAATCAATATATGTGGTTGTCTGAGCAGTGGATGAAAAACACCTCCTCAACAACAACATTTTGATGCTCATGCCAAGAAGTTTATCAAGACCAAAATCTAGTTCAATGGTTCAATCCATTCACGCATAATTTTCGACATATATGATCTTGTTGAGCATAGGTCATGTTCCAATCAGGACTGACTTCATTCTCAAATCTGAAATCCATGCACAAATACCCATATAAGTTGGTGGTTAATGTAGTCTATCTTAGACTGCGAACTGAATAATCTTCATTACTCTTTTTTATGTTTTGTTACCCAAAACTGAAAGTAAAATTGGTCTACATTTCTATGAAGCTTAGTAAGCAACTGCCTCATTGGGGTTAATGCTTTTGCAGATCTGATTCTCATTAAAGAAGTCTTGCAACAACTATTGTACTTTGAAAATTCCCACCAATCAAAATAACGACATAAGACATACTCTAATTTGACAAGCAATCGAACATTCTGGTGTAAACTATAGGAATTTTTTGTTCGAAAGATGCCTAGCCTGTAGATGTTAGAAATTGCCTGTAAATGAAATGAAGATCCAGCTTGACTTTCAATAAGGCTATCCGCTATCCGCTAGAGAAAGGTTCGCTATTTACGAGGGTCGGATAGAGAGAAAGCCTCGCCCTGCAATGATTCCATGATTTCAAACACCGAGTAAATTGCAAGAAGATTTTCCTAAAACAACGTCTAGCTAAGGACAGTATGAAGAGGAGCCTCATCGTCCTGTTGCAATTCATCTCCATGTTTGCAGAATATAGGACTGCGCGCCGCGGAGAGATGTCCGTATGGCCACGTGGTAAAGGCTCCTTCAATTCGACTGTCTTGCAGCCGCATTCTTCATCTGCTGTCAAAATCTCGGGGCAGCGATAACTTGGAGCATCTGGAACGCCCATTTTAATTGTCATAATTGGAAGAATTTAGGAATACCCATTATGAGATGCTTCTAGTCATTAGCCCTTCGACCATGGTGCTTTCCTCCTCCTTCTCCTCTGATCCAGCTATGGAGTTCCCTTCAATTTTGCCTATAGGGAAGAATGGAAAATGAGAATTGGTCGTTCCCTTCCTGGTTAAGCTAAAGGTCAAATAATGGAAAATGAGAATGGACCAATGCGTAAACCGTTTCAGTTTCTAATCTAAAGGCTGAAACCTTTGCAATCGTCTAACATATAATCTTACGGGTATAAAGATGACAAGTACGCAGAGAGGGGAGTTGATTTTAGAGGGAAACGCCTAACGACGTAATAAAAAATATTGTGAAAAAGTTATAATTATGAAAATAGAAAAAAGAAAGGAAAAATCAAATTAAAAATTTTAATAAAAAAGAAATAAAACTAAAAACAAAAAATTAGTAACTAATAGAAATGGAAGTTATTAAAGAACCCATAACAAGACTTCAACCAATTACCTAACAAATAAATAAATTTAAATAATAATAAAATTTGAATTCCCAATGTTAAACTATGGATAAGTGTCATAGATTTTTGGTCAAAGACAAAATAATACCTAATCAAAAACAAAACTGAATGTGTTATACTATGCCTACAACAAATATAATAACATGCCTACAAGAAATATAATAAGTTATATTAAATTTTACAATTATTAAAGAAATTATAACTTTACTAATATGTTGATTTATGGTAATAGATTTATTGTAACATTTTATAAAATTTTAGAATGTATCAAGAGTATTTAAGTTAATTTAATTTTCAATTTTTTATTAAAAAAAGTTGAGTTAATCAATTATTTAAAAAAAAAAAAAAACTAAAAAGCATTAATATTGGAAAAAAAAAAATTAAAAATTAAAAATTATTATAAGAAAAAAATTAAATATAATTTTTATCTTAATTATGATTATTTAAAAAAAATCATTTAGAAAATATTTTGAAACACTTTTTCCAAATGTAAAAATTTTAAAAAAATGTTACATATTTTGAAATTAAATTTTTTTATCTGTCATAGATTTCAAATTAAGACGCATTCATGCTAATTGTGTCAAATAAGATATCATAATATATATATATATATATACTTCTTTTTAAGTAAATATGTTTTCTGAGAGCATAATTATGATTAAGCTATCTAATGTATAAGAACAAAGACAAACAATATGGAAAATAAAAAAGGATCGTTAAGATTCTTTAAGCTCTTATTAAAAGTCAAATATGACTTAGGTGATGGTGGCATGAAGATATCAAGTTTTGAATAAATCATTTAGAAATATAAAAAGAAGACATTCTATAGAACATTGATGGTATTAAAAATATTATTATATCTAAATTTAAGAAAAAAATGTGATGTAATAAAGAAAAAAAGAACTAATCTTAATGTATAAGATCAAAATTGTATTTCTATTTTGACTAGCATAAACAAGAAAATAAACAATGTCAAAATAAAAATAGAATATCATGAGAAACATAGTGAAACAAGGCATGGGCTAATTCTTAAAACATTATGGCTTGAAATAATTTGTAATCTCTATGAAATTAAGAGAGTTCATCATGAAAAGCACAAGCTCTTACAAAATGCTAGATACACCTACATTAAAACACATTTTCAAAATATTTTTTACAATATTGACATTCCTAACATGTTAACTCAACAAAACTACGGTGATTGACAACTGCCCTTTTAAAGATTTGAAGATATGGAATTAAAATTTTAAGTACTTTTTTTTTACATCTCTTTAAATTTAATAAACTAAATTTTAATTTCCATCAATGTTCACCATAATCTTTGCCTCATGTTGATCCTGCTTTGAGACAGGCCATCTAGCCAAAAATTGCCTAAAAGTCTCCTAGAAAAATTCTGCTAGAAAAAACCACCATAGCTCTACATGGTGGGAAAGAGCACAAAAAGAACACTACACTATCATCAAAGAAGAATACCCTAGAGAAAACTCTGAATCACAAGAAATCGGGCAAGAAAGAAACAACTCTCAAGACAAGCATGGAGAAAGCCCTACCCAACAACAAAAAAGTGAACTGGACAACTCCTCAAGCAACAACAGTTATGAGGATTCGAATATCTCACAAAATAAATCTTCATTTAACAGCAAAGCAGATCTCCTAGACCAAACTTCTTCTCCGACTATCTTCAAAAGGATGAACACAATAGATCACGAAGCTAAGACACTAATGTCCCAAGAAGCAGAAGAGATGAAGGAGACGCAAGATAAAGGAAGTTGGAAGACCGTAGAGAAAAAAAAGAAAGCTACAACATCAATCTCACCAAGAAAGACGAGGAGCCAGACAATTAAAAACTAAGAAAATTATAGGTCCGATAGACCAATTTGGTCTCAGTGGATGTTAACCACTATCATCATCATCAATAATAATAATAATAATAATAATAATGATGATGTATATACAATTATATGTGATATATGTTATACTAACAAGATCATCCATATAAATAAAATGGTCGTCAATCCATCATAAGCATCAAAACATGTATAATATATTTCACATTACTCATAATTATAAAAAATAACTAAACTATAATTTTATTTTTAAATTGTTATTATTATTAATTAATTATAAAAAGAATTAGAGAATTTAATAGCATATAGGCTTCCACAACCCATAATCATAGTAATGTTATTTCTCGAACCGGTTACTATGTGTGTGGTACAAGGATTGACCCATGGGATTAGCTCAATTGACAATTGCCTTGATAATGAAGTGTTATGTTCCATGAGATTCTTGGTTCAAACCCCCGTGGGTTAACCAACCAAAAAAAATATTATAAAAATAATTAATATATGAGTTAAACAAAAATAATTGATATGAGTTAAATATATATGTGTGGATATGGCATTTTGTTTAATTAATTAATTTGAGATAAATTAGTTAAAAAAACATAACTAGCTTGGAGATAAATCTTAATCCTTGATTATAAATATTGAACATAATTTAATGAATATATAATGAATATTCCAACCTAATTCTATGGAGATTAATCTTTATCATCTTATCCAATAGTTATTAAATTAAATTAAAAAATTTGTATGGAATAATAGCTTATATAAATAAACCTTTTGAAAATATATAACTTAAAATGAAAAATTTACCAAATTAAAATAAAAATAAAAAATAAAAAATATTATAAAGGAATAAAAAATAAACATAAATTAGTTTTATTTATAAATCAGTTTATTTAAATTAGGAATCAAACCCATTCTGATGTAAATATTTTATGGTGTAAATTTTGAGTACATATTTACACATCTCAGGATTTAATTCCTTTCAATATTTAATCGATATAAAATTCTGATGAATATATGTTGGTTGAATAAATGAGGGAGATGTGTCATGTTTTTACATATAGATGGACTTTTTGGCCCATGTGAATGGGATCTTAGATTAAGATGTATTATCTTTGACTCATATGAGTGAGATATGTCACATATCTAAAAACATGT
>APFE030033027.1:100901-124859 GCA_000404065.3 Pinus taeda | reverse complement strand
ATCTCTAAGATTCTTTAAGCTCTTATTAAAAGTCAAATATGGGTTAAGTGATGGTGGCATGAAGATATCAAGTTTTGGATAAATCATTTAGAAATATAAAAGGAAGACACTGAAGTAGAACATTGATGGTATTAAAAATATTATTATATCTAAATTTAAGAAAAAAAATGTGATGTAATAAAGAAATATAATAAAGAAAAAAAAAATTGTAATATTCACGGACAAAAGATGGCTGTAAATATTTTATTACTGTTGTAGGTTAAAAGACATTGGACAATGTGCTATTTACTGTTTTTTTTTTAATTAATGGTAATTGTTAACTCTGCACTTTAGAGTTAAATCGAGTCATACTTGAAAATTGTAACTTCCCATTTGGAAGTTGTTTCTTTAATAATAAAACAGTTGCCAAAAATCTAACTGTTTTCTCCTAGCTGTAACCACCCAAGGAAAGGGGGTAGGGAAAAGGAGGGGAGGACAGACGGGACCATATTGGCAAAAATTATGTTGTCTGGTCAGGACCAGATAGCATTGGCACAACAGTGCAGGAAAGGTTTGCTGAAGGTTGTGACCTGGCAGACAAGCTTGGGGGGAGATTTGGTTGTGCAGACCAATCTCGCAGATGGGAGGAAGACAAGCAAAGAACCATTGGTGACCAGGTTCTGAGTAAAGGGAAAACTAGTACTGTTCATAACCGGATACAGGTAAGTATCACTATGAAAATATTATGTTGTAGTTGTTGTATTACTGAAAGTTCTGCTAAGTAATTTGGTTAGCACTGTTAGAAGGGTTATAGCCACAAGACTTAGCATAGGCGGTTAAGTGGTAGTCTTGACTTGAGCTATGCCATTGAATATTTTTCCCTCATACTGATGGTATAAATAGAGGAAAAGAAATGAATGGGGATCTGTTCGAGAATTATTTCAGTTGTGAACCAGTAATTTACAAATAAGAGAAACGGTGCGGAACCGTAATCTAACAGAGGTTTACATCTGTGTTTTTATTGTTCCTTAATTTTCTTTCTTTAAATAAAAATGAAATGCATGTAGTCCTGGGAGTCACGGAGTACAAACCCTCTTATAGAAAGTTACAAATTAGAACCACGTGAATACAGGAAATCATTGCGATTGTGGGGTTCTTGGAGGTAAAGGGACTATGCGATAACAACATTTATACCCCTTGTATATTAGCCGAGGGTGTGATGGGTATCTGTTCCTTGACCAGAACCAAAACCTACATAAATCTTGAATATAAAAAAAAGGAAAACAAGAAGAATATAACATAAAAATTGGTATAACCCAATTAATTCTATTCTAAGATGGACCCTGAAATATAAAGCCAAATATGCTTGGGAAGGATGGCCTCGGGATCCCGGATAGCCCTTTAAACTTCACCCAGGATAGTCGGTACTGTAGCTTTCTTTAAAGAAATGTATATATATGTAACAATGAGTTGAAAAAATAGATGGAAATAATTCTCTTCAAATAATTAAGAAAAACAGAGGATTTATTTGCGTGAGAAACCCAAAAACAGGCTCGCACAGGATTCCTGTGACTCTCACATACATATGAAATTATAGCAAGAAAATCTGACAAATAACTTTTGTCCAATTTATGCAACTGAAAACATAGCACAGTATATGTACACTGACAAGCAGACACAGCATAAAAGCCTTTTGAACGAATAAACAAATCAATGAGTTGTGAACCATGATTATATTTCATATAAACGAAAATGTTGCAACAATCCAAAGTATTCTTCACAGTTCTTAAACGCTAGTAAAGGGCGGGCATAAAATGAAGATACTCAAGCATGCTTCCATTGTAACCAAGCTCGGGTTGTGAGGACCCCGAGCCCTCCATAGAAGATTAAAAAAATAATACAGAGTAACAAACAATTTTCGGGATATGTCCCGTGTATCTGAGCCATATAAAACTAAAATTACATAATACATAACCGCGAGCTCAGAGGCTCGGTTAGAATTAACTAAGGAAGGCAAGGCTATCAGCTCTGAGCTGAATCCTTGTGTCAGGTGACGGATTTGTCGACTTCAACCCTGCCAAAACCCTGACAATAACCAAGAGAAGATACCGTAAGGGGGTTTGGGCCAGAGGGCCTAAACCATCCATCAATAATCATAAGGAAAGAAAAACAGGAACTAATCCTATGCTAAAATTCTTAATAGAGCGTCAGTAGTAAACATATGGCAGGTCGGATTGTGTGGGAAATTGAACTCACCAGATTTACTGCAATCAGAGGAAGCATGATTTAGAATCCAAGCAGCCTCACCCGCGTCTGTGCAGGTTGTGTTGGAAGAAACTCCGGCGCCTCAACATAGAAATCACAAGAGAACGACAGAGTAGGTCAGACAATTTCATTACACATTAAAACCGAAACAGTGTAGAACATAGGAAAGATATAAAACCTCGGACAACATAAAAACCTTACCTCAGAACAGCAGCTGAAAGGGGCATGGTTCAATCCACCTCGACGCGGTTGCAGAATAAAAGGAAATTCCCATACATTCACCTGAAAATTCGGGTTGTGCTTGGTGCATGAGCGAGAAAGGAGTGGCAGCGTTTGGAAACATCGATGAAATGATCTCTTTGGGAAAGGGATACAGTAAAAATAGTCCCACTCATAATTGCATTCTATCACCCACCGCCAATGCAGGAGGCACTTGAGGTCATAAAGGTAATTGGTACCGAGACCCTTCCCATCATGTGACAGCTTCGTCAGGAGTAAATGTCGTAGCCAAGTGTATGAAAAGCAAGCCATCAACATTGACCCAGCAGTTAGTACACTACCACGTCAGAAATATTATTTAATTGCTCACATAGGATAAGATGGTTTTCATAATAATCAGAACTGTCAACCTTACGTTGAGGTGTTATGCCGTAGTATTTCATAGGCAGAGTAAAGTGTGATAAAAAAAAATAATTTATTATTACCGTGGAGCTATTACAAGTGGTATCAGAGCCAAGTTCCAGAAATTGTGACCTCTGGGAAATATATTTATATACTTACAACAATCAATAAACCTGTTTGATTATTCCCCTGATAAATTCTGTTTCAGTATCGGAGTGAGATCGACAGGATGAGAAGAGCATATAGCGCATCCCAAGGATTTGTAGTAGGTCAGGGATCTGCAGGGAACCATCTCGAGCTGTGGGTACAGTTCGGCGAAGAGACTCGCAGCACAAATCGTGCCATTCTGGAAACTGTACAAGAATTGAAGCATGAAATGGCCCGTTTACGGGAAGAGAATGCCAGGATCATGATGGAACAGGAGAGGATTATAAAGAGTCTCTCTGATAAACAAAATCAGGTACCACCACATCCCAGTGTTAAGCAATAGGGAATATCAGGAGAACAGGATCAAAATACAGAACTTGGAGAATCGGAAGGTAGGGAGTAGGAACAGTCTGATAATGCCTCTAAACAGCAAACATAAAAAAGGCAGCAGATAGAGTTGCAAGGAGAATTCCGCAAGATTAAACCGCCACATTTTGACAGAGAACAAGAGGAGGCAGCTGAAGCATGGTTGATCAACATGAATAAATAATTTCAACTGTATGAATATGACCACAACCTGAAGGCAAGATTGGCCATTTTTCAACTGCAAGGGAAGGCCACCTTGTGGTGGGAGGAAGTGAAAATGGTCAAAGGAGTGAGTGAACAGACTATTACCTGGGAAAATTTTCAAAGGTATTTTAAGGAAAGATACTTGACATAATGATTTTATGATGAAAAAGCTAGAGAATTCCATGATCTGTGATTAGGACAACAGACTATGGACGATTTCATCGCTCATTTTACTTCCCTGCTCCGCTATGTACCCTACATCCGAGAGGAGAAAGCTAAAGTACAGAGGTTTGTCAGCAGTTTACCTTGGGGTATGAGGGAAAGAATCGGATTTGATAATCCAAAAACGATGGACGAGGCCATACGTAAAGCCCAAATGTGTTACCAGCAGAGCAAGCAAAAGGGAGATGGCCTACATAAGGGATGGTTGGATAAAAAAAACAACAGATTTCCCGGAAATACCAAAGGTAATCGTGGTGGAGGTAATAGGAGTTTTACCAAAGGGCAAGCCAGCAGCAAAAGTTCACAGAAAAATTTGTTGTGACTAAAGCCCCCTAATGAGTCTAGAACTAATGACCAATTTGGAAAAAATGACAATGAAGGGACAGCAAGGCCTCCAGTGCAATGCTGGGGCTATGGAGGCCCCCATTATGTGAAAATTTGTCCCCAACCCAAGGGAATTGATCAGGTGTCCCAGGTCTATGAAGCCTCTATAGTGGGTGATGTGGGACAAAGTCTACCGAGGATTAATGCTGCACTAGAGGATCGCCAGGCAGAGTACCAGCCGACTATGGTGGAATTTGAAGGTTACAACCTATTAAATTTAAGGACCCTTGGCTGGTACTTTAGCTACAGGGGCAAAGAGATGGGTAAATACCAAAGTCAAAAACTGCCCTTTAAAAATAGTAGGCCAGTTAGTTACAACATACTTAAATTTGCTTCCCCTTGGCTCGTATGACGTTTTAATTGGTATGGACTGGTTGGAAAAGAACTGGTCTGTAATTAATTGCAAAAAAAAGACTATCAGCTATAAGGATGAGCTGGGAATTAAGCAAGAGATGCAGGGGATCAAATGACCACTGCAACTTCAACCTATAACCGCCTCCCAGCTAGCAAAATGCATTAGGAAGGGATGTCGAATTTACGTTATCCAAGTGGGATATGCTGACTCAATAGACAAAACAGTTGCAATAGAGAATATCCCTGTGATACAAGAGTTTGCTGATGTATTTCTAGAGGAAATTCCTGGGCTACCTCCTACGTAGGACATAGATTTTACCATCGAATTAGTGCCAGGAGCAGCCCCGGTATCTCGGGCACCCTACAGAATGAGTATACTGGAACTGACAGAATTAAAAATGCAACTGCAGGAGCTGCTAGATAAGAATTATATCTGCCCCAGTCTCTCACCCTGGGGAGCCTCGGTATTGTTCGTTAAGAAGAAAGACGGGACCCTGTGCATGTGCATAGATTATCAACAATTAAATAAATTGACTATCAAGAATAAATATCTGCTGCCCCGTATCGATGAACTGTTTGATCAGGTAAAGGGAGCAACAGTTTTCTCGAAAATTGACTTGCAGTTAGGGTATCACCAAGTCAGGATCAAAGAAGAGGACATAGCTAAAACCGCTTTCAGAACACGGTATGGTCACTATGAATTTGTGGTACTACCTTTTGCGTTGACCAACACCCCTGCCACTTTTATGTGTCTAATGAACATCGTATTCCACCAATACTTGGACAAGTTTGTGCTAATTTTCATTGATGGTATCTTGATTTATTCTCGAACAATGGAGGAACACAAAGAGCACCTCAGATTGGTGTTGCAAACCCTCCGAGAACATCAATTGTACGTTAAATTCAGTAAATGTGAATTTTATAAAGAACAGATACAGTATCTGGGGCATATAATCACTAAGAACGAAATTGTTGTTGACCCTGAAAAGATAAAAACAATAACAGAATGGTCGGTACCCAAAGATGTAACGGACATCTGCTCTTTTATGGGATTAGCAGGCTATTATAGGTGATTCGTGGAAGGTTTTTCAAGGGTAGCATACCCCATTACTTCCCTGCAGAAAAAGGGAAGGGCTTTCAGGTGGACCCCAGAATGTCAAAAGAGCTTCGAGCAACTCAAACATCTGCTCACCACAACGCCCGTTTTAAGCATTACGGACCCCAACAAAAACTATGTGGTGTGTACAGATGCGAGCAAAGAAGGAGTAGGAGGTGTGTTGATGCAAGAAGGGAAGGTAATAGCCTATGAATCATGGAAATTGAAAGAACATGAGCAGAAATATTCTGCTTACGATTTAGAGTTGGCAGTCGTGATTCATGCCCTGAAAATGTGGCGACATTATTTGTTGGGAAGAAAATTTCTGTTGTTAACAGATCATCACAGCCTGACTAATTATTTTAGTCAACCCACCCTGAATGCAAGACAAGCGCGGTGGGGAGATTTCCTAAGTGGTTTCGATTTTCAAATTAAGCATTTAAAAGGAAGGGAAAATAGGGTGGCGGATGCTTTAAGCAGAAAAGTACAGTGCCTATATGAAATCTCGTACAGTGAAGGGAGAAGTCCCTCAGGGAAATTATTACAAGTGCAACGGAACAAGACACTAATTACCAACAAATACAGCAACCAGCCAGCAAGGAAAAACAACCAGATTATGCCATAGACATTGCTGGATTGTTGTACTATAAAGAGAGGTTGTATGTGCCTGATCAGACCCATGTTAAAAATCTAATATTGGACGAATTTCATAAGAGTCACTATGCCGGACACCTGGGATATCAAAAGATGATTACTGCATTGCGAAAAGAATATTTATGGCCAGGGATGACGAAAGACATGGCGGGTTATTTGGCAAGATGCTTGGAGTGTTAGCAAATTAAAGCAGAGCATCAGCACCCTGCAGGATTATTACAACCACTACCCATACCAGAATGGAAATGGGAAACCATATCCATGGAATTTATAATCGGTCTGCCTAAGACAAAGAAAAATAACGATTTCATCATGGTAGTGGTAGACAAACTGAGAAAGTCAGCACATTTCGTACCAGTACAATCTACCTATAGGGCTGCGCAGATCGCACATGTGTTCATGCAGAATATATTTAAATTGCATGGGTTACCAAAAGTAATAGTTTCAGACCGGGATGTGAAATTTACATCGGTCTTTTGGAAGACTCTGTTTGAAGAGTTGGGAACTCAGCTGAATTTTAGTACGGCTTATCACCCTCAAACGGATGGGCAAATGGAACGGGTGAACTAGGTAGTAGAGGATATGTTAAGGGCATATGTGATGCAGCAACCAACCAAGTGGGAGGATTATTTGCATCTGGCCAAATTTGCTTACAATAATGGCTACCACACCTCATTGCTGATGAGTCCCTTCGAAGTATTGTATGGGTGAAAGTGTCACACTCCCTCGAGCTGGAGTGGACCAGAGGACAGATGGATGCTAGGTCCTGAGATGCTTAAAGAAATGGAAGAACTAGTAAAAAAGCTACAATCTAATTTGAAGGCAGCCCAGGATAGGCAGAAGAACTTCGCTGATAGGAAAAGAAGGTTTAAAGAATATCAGGTTGGGGACAACGTCTTTGTGAGGATACGCGCAAGAAAAAACTGATTACAGTAGAGCGGGTGTGCCAAATTAGCACCTCGATACTGTGGCCCATTTCAGATCCTAGCAAGAGTGGGACCGGTGGCCTACTAACTCGCCCTACCAAGCCACATATAGGTTCATAATGTCTTTCATGTTTCCGTACTAAGAAAATATGTTTATGACCCTAAACATGTAATTAATTGGCAAGATGTTCAGGTAGAACTAGAAGGAGAGATCCAGGTTGAACCGCTGAACATCCTCGATCGGAGAGAGGTAACACTGCGGAAGCGGGATATTATCCAAGTAAAAGTACAGTGGCAGCACTTTGGGCCTGATGAGGCCACTTGGGAAGATGAAGAGTTTATGAGAAGAAATTACCCAGAACTGTTCATGGCTGGGAGACATCGGGACGTCCAATCTTAGGGTGGGAAGATGTAATATTCCCGACAAAAGATGGTTGTAAATATTTTATTACTGTTGTAGGTTAAAAGACATTGGACAATGTGCTATTTACTGTTTTCTTTTCTAATTAATGGTAATTGTTAACTCTGCACTTGAGAGTAAAATCGAGTCATACTTGAAAATTGTAACTTCCCATTTGGAAGTTGTTTCTTTAATAATAAAACAGTTGCCAAAAATCTAACTGTTTTCTCCTAGCCGTAACCACCCAAGGAAAGGGGGTAAGGAAAAGGAGGAGGGGATAGACAGGACCATATTGGCAAAAATTATGCTAAGTCTGGTCAGGACCAGATAGCATTGGCACAACAATGCAGGAAAGGTTTGTTGAAGGTTGTGACCTAGCAGACAAGCTTGGGGGAAAATTTGGTTGTGCAGACCAATATCGCGGATGGGAGGAAGACAAGCAGAGAACCAGTGGTGACCAAGTTCCGAGTAAAGGGAAAACTAGTACTGCTCATAACCGGATACAGGTAAGTATCACTATGACAATCTTATGTTGTAGTTGTTGTATTACTGAAAGTTCTGCTAAGTAATTTGGTTAGAACTGTTAGAAGGGTTATAGCCACAAGACTTAGCATAGCCAGTTAAGTGGTAGTCTTGACTTGAGCTATGCCATTGAATCTTTGTCCTTCATACCGATGGTATAAATAGAGGAAAAGAAATGAATGGGGATCTGTTGGAGAATTATTTCAGTTGTGAACCAGTAATTTACAAATAAGAGAAACGGTGCGGAACTGTAATCTAACAAAGGTTTACATTTGTGTTTTTCTTGTTCCTTAATTTTCTTTCTTTAAATAAAAAGGAAATGCATGTAGTCCTGGGAGTTACGGAGTACAAACCCTCTTATAGAAAGTTACAAATTAGAACCACGTGAATACAGGAAATCATTATGATTGTAGGGTTCTTGGAGGTAAAGGGACTGTGCGATAACAACATTTATACCCCTTATATATTAGCCGAGCGTGTGATGGGTATCTGTTCCTTGACCAGAACCAGAACCTACATAAATCCTGAATATAAAAAAAAGGAAAACAAGAAGCACGTAACATAAACACTGGTATAACCCAATTATATTCTATTCTAAGATGGACCCTGAAATATAAAGCCAAATACGCTTGGGAAGGACGGCCTCGGGATCCCGGATAACCCTTTAAACTTCACCCAGGATAGTCGGTACCGTAGCTTTGTTTAAATAAATGTATATATATGTAACACTGAGTTGACAAAATAGATGGAAATAATGCTCTTCAAATAATTAAGAAAAACAGAGGATTTATTTGTGTGAGAAACCCGAAAACAGGCTCACACAGGATTCCGGTGACTCTCGCATACATATGAAATTATAGCAAGAAAATCTGACAAATAACTTTTGTCTAATTTATGCAACTGAAAACATAGCACAGTATATGTAAAATGACAAGCAGACATAGCGTAAAATCCTTTTGAATGAATAAACAAATCAATGAGCTACGAACCATGATTATATTTCATATAAACGAAAATGTTGCAACAATCCAAAGTATTTTTCACAGTTCTTAAACCCTAGTAAGGGCGGGCATAAAATGAAGATACTCGAGCATGCTTCCACTGTAACCAAGCTCGGGTTGTGAGGACCCCGAGCCCTCCATAGAAGATTAAAAAAATAATACAGAGTAACAAACAATTTTCGGGATATTTCCCGTGTATCTGAGCCATATAAAACTAAAATTACATAATACAGAACTGCAAGCTCAGAGGCTCGATTAGAATTAACTAAGGAAGGCAAGGCTATCAACTCTGAGCTGCATCCTTGTGTTGGGTGACGGATTTGTCGACTTCAACCCTACCAAACCGCTGACAGTAACCAAGAGAAGATACCGTAAGGGGGATTGGACCAAAGGGCCTAAACCATCCATCAATAATCATAAGGAAAGGAAAACAGGAACTAATCCTATGCTAAAATTCTTAATAGAGCGTCAGTAGTAAACGTATGGCGGGTCAGATTGTGTGGGAAATTGCAGGAGCTGCTAGATAAGAATTATATCTGCCCTAGCCTGTCACCCTGGGGAGCCCCGGTATTGTTCGTTAAGAAGAAAGACGGGACCCTGCGCATGTGCATAGATTATCGACAATTAAATAAATTTACTATCAAGAATAAATATCCGCTGCCCCGTATCGATGAACTGTTCGATCAGGTAAAGGGAGCAACAGTTTTCTCGAAAATTGACTTGCGGTTAGGGTATCACCAAGTCAGGATCAAAGAAGAGGACATAGCTAAAACCGCTTTCAGAAGACGATATGGTCACTATGAATTTGTGGTACTACCTTTTGCGTTGACCAACACCCCTGCCACTTTTATGTGTCTAATGAACATCGTATTCCACCAATACTTGGACAAGTTTGTGCTGATTTTCATTGACGATACCTTGATTTATTCTCCAACAATGGAGGAACACAAAGAGCACCTCAGATTGGTGCTGCAAACCCTCCGAGAACATCAATTGTACGTTAAATTCAGTAAATGTGAATTTTATAAAGAACAGATACAGTATCTGGGGCATATAATCACTAAGAACGAAATTGATGTTGACCCTGAAAAGATAAAAACAATAACAGAATGGTTGGTACCCAAAGATGTAGCGGACATCTGCTCTTTTATGGGATTAGCAGGCTATTATAGGTGATTCGTGGAAGGTTTTTCAAGGGTAGCATACCCCATTACTTCCCTGCAGAAAAAGGGAAGGGCTTTCAGGTGGACCCCAGAATGTCAAAAGAGCTTCGAGCAACTCAAACATCTGCTCACCACAGCGCCCGTTTTAAGCATTACGGACCCCAACAAAAACTATGTGGTGTGTACAGATGCGAGCAAAGAAGGAGTAGGAGGTGTGTTGATGCAAGAAGGGAAGGTAATAGCCTATGAATCATGGAAATTGAAAGAACATGAGTAGAAATATTCTGCTTACAATTTAGAGTTTGGCAGTCGTGATTCATGCCCTAAAAATGTGGCGACATTATTTGTTGGGAAGAAAATTTTTGTTGTTAACAGATCATCACAGCCTGACTAATTATTTTAGTCAACCCACCCTGAATGCAAGACAAGCGCGGTGGGCAGATTTCCTAAGTGGTTTCGATTTTCAAATTAACCATTTAAAAGGAAGGGAAAATAGGGTGGCGGACTCTTTAAGCAGAAAAGTACAGTGCCTATATGAAATCTCGTACAATGAAGGGAGAAGTCCCTTAGGGAAATTATTACAAGTGCAACGGAACAAGACACTAATTACCAGCGAATACAACAAGGAAAAACAACCAGATTATGCCATAGACGTTGCTGGATTGTTGTACTATAAAGAGAGGTTGTATGTGCCTGATCAGACCCATGTTAAAAATATAATATTGGACGAATTTCATAAGAGTCACTATGCCGGACACCTGGGATATCAAAAGATGATTACTGCATTGCGAAAAGAATATTTATGGCCAGGGATGAAGAAAGACATGGCGGGTTATTTGGCAAGATGCTTGGAGTGTCAGCAAATTAAAGCAGAGCATCAGCACCCTGCAGGATTATTACAACCACCACCCATACCAAAATGGAAATGGGAAACCATATCCATGGAATTTATAATCGGTCTGCCTAAGACAAAGAAAAATAACGATTTCATCATGGTAGTGGTAGAAAAACTGAGCAAGTCAGCACATTTCATACCAGTACAATCTACCTATAGGGCTGCGCAGATCGCACATGTGTTCATGCAGAATATATTTAAATTGCATGGGTTACCAAAAGTAATAGTTTCAGACTGGGATGTGAAATTTACATCGGTCTTTTGGAAGACTCTGTTTGAAGAGTTGGGAACTCAGCTGAATTTTAGTACGGCTTATCACCCTCAAACGGATGGGCAAATGGAACGGGTGAACCAGGTAGTAGAGGATATGTTAAGGGCATATGTGATGCAGCAACCAACCAAGTGGGAGGATTATTTGCATCTGGCCAAATTTGCTTACAATAATGGCTACCACACCTCATTGCTGATGAGTCCCTTCGAAGTATTGTATGGGTGAAAGTGTCGCACTCCCTCAAGCTGGAGTGGACCAGAGGACAAATGGATGCTAGGTCCTGAGATGCTTAAAGAAATGGAAGAACTAGTAAAAAAGGAACAATCTAATTTGAAGGCAGCCCAGGATAGGCAGAAGAACTTCGCTGATAGGAAAAGAAGGTTTAAAGAATATCAGGTTGGGGACCACGTCTTAGTGAGGATACGCGCAAGAAAAAGCTCATTACAGTAGAGCAGGTGTGCCAAATTAGCACCTCGAATACTGTGGCCCTTTTCAGATCCTAGCAAGAGTGGGACCGGTGGCCTACTAGCTCGCCCTACCAAGCCACATACGGGTTCATAATGTCTTTCATGTTTCCGTACTAAGAAAATATGTTTATGACCCTAAACATGTAATTAATTGGCAAGATGTTTAGGTAGAACTAGAAGGAGAGATCGAGGTTGAACCGTTGAACATCCTCGATCGGAGAGAGGTAACACTGTGGAAGCGGGATATTATCCAAGTAAAAGTATAGTGGCAGCACTTTGGGCCTGATGAGGCCACTTGGGAAGATGAAGAGTTTATGAGAAGAAATTACCCAGAACTGTTCATGGCTGGGAGACATCGGGACGTCCAATCTCACGGGGGGAAGATGTAATATTCCCAACAAAAGATGGTTGTAAATATTTTATTACTGTTGTAGGTTAAAAGACATTGGACAATGTGCTATTTACTGTTTTTTTTTTAATTAATGGTAATTGTTAACTCTGCACTTGAGAGTAAAATCGAGTCATACTTGAAAATTGTAACTTCCCATTTGGAAGTTGTTTCTTTAATAATAAAACAGTTGCCAAAAATCTAATTGTTTTCTCCTAGCCGTAACCACCCAAGGAAAGGGGGTAGGGAAAAGGAGGAGGGGATAGACGGGACCATATTGGCAAAAATTATGCTAAGATAGCATTGGCACAACAGTGCAGGAAAGGTTTGCTGAAGGTTGTGACCTGGCAGACAAGCTTGGGGGAAGATTTGGTTGTGCAGACCAATATCGCGGATGGGAGGAAGACAAGCAGAGAACCAGTGGTGACCAAGTTCCGAGTAAAGGGAAAACTAGTACTGCTCATAACCGGATACAGGTAAGTATCACTATGACAATCTTATGTTGTAGTTGTTGTATTACTGAAAGTTCTGCTAAGTAATTTGGTTAGAACTGTTAGAAGGGTTATAGCCACAAGACTTAGCATAGCCAGGTAAGTGGTAGTCTTGACTTGAGCTATGCCATTGAATCTTTGTCCTTCATACTGATGGTATAAATAGAGAAAAAGAAATGAATGGGGATCTGTTCGAGAATTATTTCAGTTGTGAACTAGTAATTTACAAATAAGAGAAACGGTGCGGAACTGTAATCTAACAGAGGTTTACATTTGTGTTTTTCTTGTTCCTTAATTTTCTTTCTTTAAATAAAAATGAAATGCATGTAGTCCTGGGAGTTACGGAGTACAAACCCTCTTATAGAAAGTTACAAATTAGAACCACGTGAATACAGGAAATCATTGTGATTGTAGGGTTCTTGGGGGTAAAGGCACTGTGCGATAACAACATTTATACCCCTTATATATTAGCCGAGCGTGTGAAGGGTATCTGTTCCTTGACCAGAACCAGAACCTACATAAATCCTGAATATAAAAAAAAGGAAAACAAGAAGCACGTAACATAAACACTGGTATAACCCAATTATATTCTATTCTAAGATGGATCCTTAAATATAAAGCCAAATACGCTTGGGAAGGACGGCCTCGGGATCCCGGATAACCCTTTAAACTTCACCCAGGATAGTCGGTACTGTAGCTTTCTTTAAATAAATGTATATATATGTAACACTGAGTTGACAAAATAGATGGAAATAATGCTCTTCAAATAATTAAGAAAAACAGAGGATTTATTTGCGTGAGAAACCTGAAAACAGGCTCACACATGATTCTGGTGACTCTCGCATACATATGAAATTATAGCAAGAAAATATGACAAATAACTTTTGTCCAATTTATGCAACTGAAAACATAGCACAGTATATGTAAACTGACAAGAAGACATAGCGTAAAAGCCTTTTGAATGAATAAACAAATCAATGAGCTACGAACCATGATTATATTTCATATAAACGAAAATGTTGCAACAATCCAAAGTATTTTTCACAGTTCTTAAACCCTAGTAAAGGGCGGGCATAAAATGAAGATACTCGAGCATGCTTCCATTGTAACCAAGCTCGGGTCGTGAGGACCCCGAGCCCTCCATAGAATATTAAAAAAATAATACAGAGTAACAAACAATTTTCGGGATATGTCCCGTGTATCTGAGCCATATAAAACTAAAATTACATAATACAGAACCGCAAGCTCAGAGGCTCGGTTAGAATTAACTAAGGAAGGCAAGGCTATCAACTCTGAGCTGCATCCTTGTGTTGGGTGACGGATTTGTCGACTTCAACCCTACCAAACCGCTGACAGTAACCAAGAGAAGATACCGTAAGGGGGATTGGGCCGAAGGGCCTAAACCATCCATCAATAATCATAAGGAAAGGAAAACAGGAACTAATCCTATGCTAAAATTCTTAATAGAGCGTCAGTAGTAAACGTATGGCAGGTCGGATTGTGTGGGAAATTGAACTCACCAGATTTACTGCAATCGGAGGTAGCATGATTTAGAATCCAGGCAGCCTCACCCGCGTCTGTGCAGGTTGTGTTGGAAGAAACTCCGGCGCCTCAACACAAAAATCACAAGAGAACGACAGAGTAGGTAAGACAATTTCATTACACATTAAAATCGAAACAGTGTAGAACATAGGAAAGATATAAAACCTCGGATAGCATAGAAACCTTACCTTAGAACATCAGCTGAAAGGGGCATGGTTCAATCCACCTTGATGCGGTTGCAGAACAAAAGGAAATTGCCATACATTCACCTGGAATGTCGGGTTGTGCTCGGTGCATGAGCGAGAAAGGAGCGACAACGTCTGGAGACATCGACGAAATGATCTCTTTGGGAAAGGGATACAGTAAAAATAGTCCCGCTCAGAATTGCATTCAATCACCCACCGCCAATGCGGGAGGCGCCCGAGGTCATAAAGGTAATGGGTACCGAGACCTTGCCCATCACGTGACGGCGTCGTCGGGAGTAAATGTCCTAGCCAAGTGTATGAAAAACGAGCCATCAACATTGACCCAGCAGTCAATACACTACCACGTCAGAAATATTATTTAATTGCTCACATAGGATAAGATGGTTTTCATAATAATCAGAACTGTAAACCTTACGTTGAGGTGTTATGACGTAGTATTTTATAGGCGGAGTAAAGTGTGATAAAAAAATAATTTATTATTACCGTGGAGCTATTACACAAGTATCTTCATGTATAAGATCAAAATTGCATTTCTATTTTGGCTAGGATAAACAATGTCAAAATAAAACTAGAATATCATGAAAAACATAGTGAAACAAGGCATGGGCTAATTCTTAAAACATGATGGGTTGAAATAATTTGTAATCTCTATGAAATTAAGAGAGTTCATCATGAAAAGCACAAGCTTTTACAAAATGCTAGATACTCCCACATTAAAACACATTTTCAAAATATTTGTTACAGTATTGACATTCCTAACATGTTAACTCAACAGAACTATGGTGATTGAGGGCTGCTCTTTTAAAGATTTGAAGATATGGAACTAAAATTTTAAGTACATTTTTTTTACATCTCTTTAAATTAATAAACTAAAATTTATTTCAACAAATTTCACCGTAATTAGCCATAAATAATAAAATAATAATAATAATAATAATAATAATGTATATACAATTATATGTGATATATGTTATACTAACAAGCTTGTCCATATAAATAAAATGGTCAATCCATCATAAGCATCAAAACATTTATAATATATTTCACATTACTCATATTTTAAAAAAAATCATAAAAAATAACTAAATTATAACTTTATTTTAAATTGTTATTATTATTAATTATAAAAAGAATTAGATAATTTAAGAGCATATATGCTTCCACAACCCATAATCATAGTAATGTTATTTTTGGGCCTCGTTACTATGTGTGTGGTACAAGGATTGACCCATGGGGTTAGCTCAATTGACAATTGCCTTGATAATGAAGTGTTATGTTCCATGAGATTCTTGGTTCAAACCCCATGGGTTAGCCAACCAAAAAAAATATTATAAAAATAATAAATATGGAACTTAAATACATATGTGTGGATATGGCATTTTCTTTAATTAATTAATTTGAGATAAATTAAAACAAAATTAACTTGGAGATAAATCTTAATCCTTGATTTATGAATATTCCAACATAAATATATGAATATTATAATGAATATTCCAACACATTTTATGGAGATTAATTCTTTACCATCTATCGAATAATTACTAATATTTAGACATCTAAGGATTTAATTCCTTTCCATATTTAATAGATATAAAATTCTGATAAATATATATGGGTTGAATAAATGAGTGAGATGTGTCATGTTTTTATAATAATAATAATAATATCCATTTTTAAGGTCACAGCCAAGCCAGACACCAAATTGGTGTATGAGACCCCCTTGTTTGTGGGACAAGGGACCCACCTCCACGCAGCGATTTGACTGCTAAATCTACGAAGGCATACATACTCTACCCCTCTGGTTTTGAACCTGTCCTCTTAGGAGGAACACAAGCTCTAACCAATAAGGCCCACTCAATAAATAGATATACTCTTTGGTCCATGTAAATGGGAAGTGTAATGTCTTTTACATTAAAATGCATTAATTTTTAACTCATACAAATAAGTAAATCACCTCTAAAAACAATTTCACACTCAAATATTAATTAATTTAAAAATAAATATAAAAAATTATTAATATTAAAAATATACATATTTTGACTCATACGAGTAAAATATTTCACTTTCAAAAACATGTTCACTCAAATAATTAAATAATATTAAAAATAATATAAATAATTAATTAATATAAAAGATAATATAATATATTTTATAATTAAAAGTAATAATTATATATAATTTTATAAAATTAAATATATTTAAAAATAAAATTTAACACAATCTATAAATAATAATTAAAATATTTATGTTTAAAATATATTAATAATAATACGATTTTATAAAATAAATATATAATACCATCAATAATGGAAATAAATGTGTATTTTATTTAAATAATAAATAAATATATATAATAGAGTAACCATGATCATTTTTAAAGGAATCGCTTTGGAACATGGGATGTTAAATCCGAATGTATAGGTAGGGAGAAAGTAGATATATCTTTTGTCACATAGATGTTAAGTGGCATTATATTTATATATACATTACCAATTTAGAAATAGTTATGAAAATTTGTTATTATTATTTTAGGATTTTTTTGTTGTTTAAATATTAAAAATAAAAAAGCAATTAATTAAATAATATTTGTTGGTAAAAAATAAAGTTGAGAATAAAAAAGTGAATAGATGATTAAAATTTTTATACTATAAGTCATAAAGAGGTAAATTATGATTAAAAAAATTGGAAAGTCATAAAAAGTAGTCTAAAGAGGTAAATTTGAATGATTAAAATAATAATTTTCGAGTGTATTATATTATATATATATTATATATTACCAATTTAAGAAATATTATAGTTATGGAAAATTTGTTATTATTATTTAAGGATTTTTTTGTTATTTTATATTTAAAAAAAACAATTAATAAATAATATTTGTTTGTATAAAAAATAAAGTTGAGAAAATAAACTTTTAGGTATATTGAGATTTTAGGTAGAAAGGAAAAAAATAATTTGAATTAGAATTAGATTTTAAGACATCAATAATTTAATATATAACTAATTGTAATTTATCTAAACAAAAGTTAATTTTTTTAACCAATAAGAAAGATAGTCGTGTGTTTTTGAGTTCAACCACATAGCTTTTTGAATAAAAATCACATCTAAAGAGTAGGATCTCACCACATGTTTGAAGGCCAAGATATTTAAGCTCTAAAGCCCTCTAGTATTGAAACAAAGACAAATCATTTATTTCCCCATGCACAATCCATCCCCACTTTAAGTGTCCATGTAATTGTAGATGATATACCATTCCTATTATATTTTTCATCCTAAATTTTCAATAGTGAGAGGAAGGAATTTCTTCCCACTTGATAATATTTGGGCTTTGTCCATGGATACTCACTCCTCAAGAGCTCCAACATACACAACCTAATTTATTGAACAAGGGTGATACCCTAACTTTGGCGGGGAAGAAGATAGGCTTACACCCAAATTTGAAGAAACTACTAGCCACCGGGAGAGAGAGAAATTACAATAGGAAGAAAATTTGGAAGGAATATAAATGTTTGTAGGCATGAGAGCCATAGATGGAGGCTTAGCGAAAGGGGAGGAAAAGGAATGGGAGAAATATCTTAAATGATTCTCGAAGTAGAGGGGACTAAGTCCCTTGATACTTCAAGTGGGAGGAGGCTCTAAAGAAGAAGGGAATTTAGAGCTTGAAATTGGAAAAGATGGAGGAGAAGGTGGGAGACACTTATCAAGATAAGCATATGTTGAGACCTTAATAGGCTCAGTCTAGGCCTCTACCTCCACCTTTGAAGAATGTGACTTGCTCCCTAGAGGCCCTAATGGACTAGTAGAGGTGATTCCAACTTTTATGTTACTAACTCCTTCCACAAAAAGATCAAATTTTGGTCTCCAAACACTTTTAAATGGAGCAAGCCAATGTTGATTTAAATTACAGTGCAACTTCATATGACAAAAAGTATGTAAACTAAAAAAAATCTAAAATGGATGCACCGATATTCTAATTTTCGCATTCATGATCCATTCTCATTGATAATTTTTTTATTTGGTCCAAGAAACCCTTCATAATGTCAACCTCCACTTGTATCCATAACCAAAGGTGATCCAACTTAAAGTCCCAATCTTTTTCTACACTAATGAATCAACAAATCATATTTCTAATACATTCTAGAACTCCCTTAGACAAAAATTGAATCAATAGGTCTGGCAAGATGACCCATATCTTCATGGAGGAAAGAAACTCCCTACGATGATCAAAATTGATATCTCATTTTTTTATGATAAGGCTTAAACGGCCCCAAAACTATCTTGATTGAAAGATTAATACCATGTCTTTAGAATATTTGAACATGAAACATATCTAACCTCATCTAAGCAAATGAAAAACTAGGTAGTATCCCACTAGTGCAACTTAGGCTTATCCACTACTATAAATATTCATGCTAGGGAATCTTTCCATGGGACATTCCCATTGAAACCTTATCCAACAACTCATGAATCTAGGTGAGAAGGATATCACCCCCACCACCATCTTCGTATTTTGTATTCGATACTTTATACAACACTTTTTTAATTTCCACCCATAACCTCCTTCAACTACAAGATTGTATCTTGTTATTGAGGTGCACACTGAACAGAGGATTTACGCTTTGACGTGACTATCAGAATACCTAGATGAGAGAAAGGGGCCTTAGTCGAATTGGGAAGGTGAGAATTATAAATTGATGAGCAATGAACGCATGAAGGTATCTCATCAACCTACATGAGATCTAGGCTTCAAGAAAATTCCATACCACTAGAGTCTGCATTGATTCTAGTAGGCAGAAGGAGGGGACTAGATTCCAAACTATTTGTCCCCTATTGGCATTAAAAGTATTGAAATAATCAACATGAGATGGAAATATATCCTTCAAAAGGATAAAACCTAACTCACAATCTACTAGATTCCAAACTATTTGTCCCTATTGGCATTAAAAGCATTGAAAAAATCAACATGAGATGGAAATATATTCTTCAAAAAGATAAAATCTAACTCACAATATACCTAATCCATCTCCATTATTGCATATCCTAACCCCTTAAATCAATGTCAAAAATATGTGCTTATGATTGTTAGTGGACTCCTTATGGCGAATGATAATGGCTGGATTAATCCCTTTCTTTTGATATTATAATTTTTTTCAATCTTCTCATTCGTATATGTGAATATGTAAAAATAAAAATAAAAGTTGAAATTTTAACTTTTAACTTTTAAATATAAGCCTTTCATTTATTTTAAAATTAAATATAATATATTTTTAATTAATTTAAAATAAATAATTTTATATAATAATAATAATAATGAAATATATATATATATATATAAATATATATATATATATAATATATAAAATAAAACTAGTATGTGTAATTCTTTAATATTTAAACCCCCGAATCCGAGTGTCAATCTATAAATTTAATGTTTTTAATGAATCTAGTGCATAAACTACTTGGGTAGGATTTGGGTGGAACTAACGACTCACAGTCCACCATGTCGCGAGTTTGGAGCAAGGTGGTGGTGTCAAATCCACCCCATGTTGCATTTAAGGCACATTAAGTGCATGGTGATATAACTTGTCATCTGACATCCCCTAATCCTTGTTAAAATATCAGGTGATCTTGAAATGGCCATCCATTCCCTAAGTTGCATGAATGTGGAGACTCTACTCAGTTTCACAACATTACATTTGATCTCTCTATAATCATGGTCTAAGAATGAGGGTGGTCTAATAGAGGTGGTTTAGGAAGAGGAAAACCTCCCCTCCCTCCCTAGCATGGGCACGGGGATTAACGTTTTGATTGCAATATTCCACACTGCTATAGATGAATGGTGGAAGACACAGAAGCACAAGACCTCTAGGTCATAGACAACCATCTTTGGGAATTGTACGTCTTCTTGGGCCTCCATTTCCGAGATAAAGAAGATACTAATGTGTTGCTGGAAGGAAATGTCCTTGACATGGAATTTGATTTACATCATGCAAATTCAGCTTACTACCACATTACTAGGCTCCTGGGTATGCAAATTCAAGGTTAATAGTGTCCCTCGATTGAAACAATGGATAATTCCTCGCTTTCTACAGTGTACGTAGATGCTCCCCACGATAGGCCTCATAGCCACTTGCCATGGTGACGGCAATCACTTGGCGAGTCGAAGGTCATCTCTACCAGTTCAGGCCCCTCTTGCAACAAAGGTGGTGGTCATGGTGATCAGGTCAACAATCAATTAATTCCTAAAGAAAACTTGTTAGCCCATTGTAATAAGGCTAAAAAAAAATAAATGCCCAATATGAAGGACTTCTTAATCCTCCAACTTATCAATTGTTGACACTAATCTAGATATACCTAAATCATACTCATAAGTTAAGTTACCCTCCTGCTTACTCTTGACATTAACCTAGACATTAACCTAAATGTTATAGATACATCCAATGACTTTAAATCTGATAATAATAAAAAATCACAAAAATAACCATAAAAATTTAGTGTTTCATCCCTACTAGCCCCCTCAGAAATTTTTGTTTCAGTGTTATAACATTGGTTTTAAAATTATCCTCTTGTGACCAATTTCATTTACTATAACATATCAAGGACTTGTAACAAGAATGATATCATGGACTTGTAACAAGAATGAAATCATGAAAGGTAAAATGATAATAAAGACAAAGTATGAAAATTTTGTGAGAAGATAATAAAAATAAAGCCATGAAATTTTTATGATTAATTCTTAGCTCGTTTGATTAATCCACAAATGACGAATTCATCCATACCTATACTAATTCCAAACAAATCACATAAAACAATAGTGATGTTTTTGATGCTTTAATTTCTCCGTGGAGAAGCCGATTGGTCTACCGGCAGTGATATTGGAAGCCAGCCAATTGTCTGTGCCGAGCACACCTTCATTGCGGACCTCGCTCTGGTCAATTCCCAGTGATATATCGTAAAGGCTGGAGAACAGCCAATTGTCTGTGCCCAATGATTATTTTAGAGGGTGGAGGGAAACCAATTATGTGTGCCTCCGACACCTTAATTTAGTTTATTATTAAAATTGAATAATAATTTTTTTATTTAATAGATTACTATGAAAACATATTACCTAAAAATGAAAGAACATTTTATTTCGAATATAAATTAAAAATGTTGTTAAATTATGTTGACACCTAATTCTCACGATTGGGTGGATTTATGTAAATAGTTAAATTAGGAATGTGAACAGTCATCAGGAGATGAAATGAGCAGTCACACCTTTTTGTATATAACAGTAACATACCTAATGAAATAAATCAAATAAGTTTTACTGCCTATTGGAGTTATTGCCTGGCCTGACATGGTATCAGAGCCAAGTTCTCAAAATAGTTGTAACTCCCTTCATTTTTTCTACTGAGGGTTGTACGCTAGTCTGTCATATGCATTCCTATTCCTAAGCGTTGTCCTGATCTGAGCATTGTCCCCTGAACGCTGTCCTACTTGCCTCAATGCCTCTGTCCTCTAAAATATCTCTCGAATGTTTGGACTGACCCAACTGCATTTTTAACGCTGCATCCTGTAAAGTCTGCGTTTTTAACACTGCTAGATTTGTTTGTGTCAAATTCATTGTATGTCTTGGGCGACTGAAAGCTGTCATGCAATCTGAGGGATTCGATCACTTGAACGAAAGTAACACTGCTGAAGACAAACATTTTTCGGTGTGTTTGCATTGAGTTTGATTGCAAAGAATGCCTCTATCCAGAGCGGAAGGCAAACAAACGTTTTTCGATGTGTTTGTGTTGAGTTTGATTGCAAAGAACACCTCTGTCCAGAGTAGAAGGCAGACAAACGTTTTCGGCGTATTGGTATTGCGTTTGATTGCAATTGGTATGCGTTTGACTGCAATTTGTATTGTTTTTTATTACAATTGGAATCCGTGTTGCGCTTGATTGCAATGGGAAATCGTGCTTGGATCATGGGGTAATGGTGTGTGAGCCCAGGTCTCTTCCCAAGTTCGAATGGTATCAATGCAGCGGAATGGTAGCACAGGTCTCCACGGAAGGTTGTATCATAGCTTGCCGTGGCAAAGCTCCTGAACGCCGGTTATGAACGCTCCTGCTCTAGTTTTGAACGCTGCCTGCTATTTCAAATAAATCTTGAACACTGCCTGCTATTTCAAATAAGTTTTGAATGCTGCCTGACATACTCTCTAGTGATTTTGTTTGGTTACCAGCGCAGTTTTTAAATTACTGTTCAGTTTGGTGCGATACTCTTTTTACATGAAAACATTGGTGCAATACTTTTTTTACATGAAAACATTGGTGCGGTGACCAACATATGTTCATGTGTGTAAGAATAATAATATATTATATGGAGTGATAATATATTATTTTGAATGGAAAAAAATTGAACGTGACATGAAATTCATTAAGTTTTTAATGGCGATATGTTATATGGTATAAAAAAAAAAAACATATATGGGTATATGGAAGGTATAACATATATATTTGAGAAGTGGAAGGTATAACATATATATTGTTTTCTATCAGCAGAAGTAATTTTTTCTTACAAAATGCATTCAATCATCTCCATGGTAGGAATAGTTCTCACTAGCAAGGAGAACTATCCTGAATGGTCCCAGATGATAAAACACACCCTCATCTTCAATGAGTTGTGGAAAGGAGTGTGTGTCGGAGAAGGAGACAATGACCCAGTACAGCCTACCTTAGACAAAGTGCTCGTCATTTGGGAAACAAGAACAACAAAGCTTATGCATTAATCGCAGCATCTATAAATGAAGAGGTGAGTCTCCATATTTTTTCATATTCAACTGCCTTTGAAGCCCTACAAAAGCTAAAAGAACTCTATGAATCACATTCTGCACTTGAAGTTGTCCAACTCATGATTAAACTCTTCACTCTTGAACTACAAAATAATGATCCTCTTGCTCTTGCATCTGAAGTAAAGTTTATAATGCATGATATCAAATCCACTAAGGTTGAATTGGATATTCCTCTTATTGCTTTTCTCAAGGCACTTTATCCTACTTACTCCAATTATCTTGAGTCATTGCAAGCAAATGGAAATCTCAAATATATAACCTTTGTCTCTCTTGTGAAAAAGTTTGCTGAAAGAGAGAAAGCTTTCGAAAAGAAGACAGCCCCTGAATCTTCTGAAGAGACTATGTGCCTTGCTCATAAAGAAAAGCATCTTGCTCAATTTTCTACAAGAGGAAGAGGTGGACGAAGAGGAAGAGGAAAATATTTCAGAGGTAGTGGGGGCAGACATTCTCAAGGAGAAAAGGCAGATTTACATTGTATTCGCTGCAAAAGAAATGGATCACATGATGCCTCTACATGCAAGCTACCATGGGACAAAATTGAGTAGAAAAGAAACCAACAAAAAGGTAAAACTGATG
>APFE030033027.1:0-66564 GCA_000404065.3 Pinus taeda | reverse complement strand
GGCATATTAAACAAGAAAATGAAGCATTGAAAGAACAAAGCAAAGTGGACAAAATGGTCCATGACAATACAATGCTTCACTTGGGACTTTGGCAGAAAAAGAACATAAAATTGAAAGGGAAATGTAAGAAACTTAGCAGGGCATTAATCAATTTGAGGTTTAGATGTTTAGTCAAGAAACCAAGGGCAATTTTGGCAACAAGGATAAAGAGAAGAAGGCTAGATGTTTTGGCAGAAGCACCTGAGCACATGGATTAAAAGCAATGATAAAGTTTTGGTTGCATGAGGACATGCAACACCTTCACAGTGGGGGTATGTTGAGCCTCAAACTTACACTTCTTTACACAGCCTCCCAACCTCTTTTTCCTATTCATTTCCCTATTTTGCCACTCATTCCCTCCATCAATTTGCTCAAATCGTTGTATTTTGGGACTTTTTACATGGTTTTCTAATTATGTTAATGACTGTGTTTGGTTTAGAATTTTGGTCCAAGGTGCTGCGTTTCCGCAGCTCATACAGGGTTTACACAGGGTTTTCTGCAGCTAATCTCGATTTCCGCAACCAACCCCGGATTCCACAGCTGTTTTATTAAACACTATGTTCCAGGTGTCCTCCGGGAAGAAGAGCCACATGGGCAAGTTCATGGAACCAAGGACATGGTGTGTGTCCCTCTAGATCATCCAAACCAGTCATACAAGCCCGTGGTCAATGAGGAGGAAACTTCGGTCAAACAGAGGTCATTGGCGGTGGCACGACTCTGCGTGTTCTGTTTTAGAGCGCGTGAGGAATAGGTGGCATCGTCCTCAGTTATGAAAGTAGTGGGAGACATAATCCAACAACGGATTGAATGCCCATGATGACCGTTGCCTAGATCCGAGGACGTAGCAGGACTACGTGTTTCAATTCATCTATTCGAATTACTTAGATTTCGTTAAGTTAGTTCACCTTCTGCAATTATAAATAAAGCGTCTTTGAACGCTGGACAAGTTAGTTGTTAGCTGTTGTTTTTATACCTTTGAACTCCCACTGTATTTTCCTATTTTATGCGCAATACATGAGAAGACTGTTATTCCATTTATGCGTGTGATTGATCTTTGAAACAGCGGGAGTAGGCAGAGGGCCCCTGTTTACTAAAGGCCTGTACAGTGTTTTTAGTTTCTCGCATTTCGTTTTCTTATTTTCATATATATAATGCATTTAATTGCTGTGTTTTAGATAGCTGTACATACATTTCAATTTCTGCTTGTTTACATTTTTGCTCTTTTTCATGACTGATCAGTGTGTTATACAGGTTTCTGAGGCGTGCCCGGGACAATTTTGTGCTTTTCTTTTGCACAACTAGTGACATGTGTGATCATCTTGTCTATGTTGCTGACCTTCTTTGTTTTGCAGCCTTTATTTCATCATTATCATTTAGTCAATTTGCATATTTTCTTTTTGTTTGTAGATATCAAGTTGTTTATCTATTGCTGGTCTCTTCTTTATAACTTAATATCTTTATTGAGGACCAAAACATCACTTAATGCAGCTTGGTTTAGTTGTTCAGAAACTCACAATTGCTTGACTTGTTTTTAATTGTTTATCACATGATACATTTAGTTAAAAGGAAAAGAGGTTAAGAAGAAGTTAAAGTATTTGTGACTAGTCTTTCTTTTAGATAGATTTACTTTAGTTTCACATTGCTTAGTGGTTATTTGACATAGATTTCATTTGCATTTCCTTGTAGCAACAGAGGCACTGGGCCAATGTCATTAGTCTTTTATTTAATGCCTTTACTTTCCTTTAAGCATTGATTTCATTTCAAGCTTTCTTGTAGAGTACTTTTAAGTTTTAAGAAGCACATCACAATCTCACACACTTCACTCACTTTATTTCTTCACACCACATTAGGAGAGATATACTTAAAAACAACCCTAAAAGTTAAAAACGACAAAAGCTCAAGAAATAGTTGCCTAAGTACATACAGTACACCTCACTTCATCAGCTTACGAGCCCCGGGTTGACATTTAAAAGTTGCAATTTAGACATCACTAAATTGACCAAACAGTTCTTTGCATGTGCAGGTATCCATTCACGAGAATCGTGGGGATTGTGACCAGCCGGAGCAAAATAACAGGAGCAACAACTCTTCTACAAGTACTAGCGTTGGATTCGAGGTAGGCCCTCATCATCGGTCTTTAATTTGCAATTAGGAACCTGCGTGTTAGCGTTGTTTGATTGTTGCTAGACCCCATTTAAGCTAGTGGGATCGCCTCTGTCTGCAGAGGGGATTTACCTCCACAACAATTTGGAGACTCCGCTGGGAAGTTGGCTTTTTTTCCTTGTTGCTTGTTTTGTCTTGTTGTTTGATTTGTAAAATTTAGACGGAGTCTGAAGTACAGCCAGATAGCCTTCGAAATTATATTTCCCTGCATTAGCAAAGTAGATCAACGCCACTTCAGTCCATCTCCAGTTTGGTTTACGAACTGAATGGCTTGGAACTTGCCTTGTTTCTTGGTTGTTTCTTGGTTTCCCCTGCTTGATTAGCTTTCTAGGTTGAATCCATGTGTTGCTTCTTGCCCCTTGGTGTACCTGGGTATCTGTTGACTTAGCCTTGGCTCTTTTGTTTTTTATTTTTCCATAGAAAACTCGGCTGGTGCTTGTTTATAGCGTTACAGTCGCGCCAGTTGGCGCAAGTTGCACATTTACAACCCGCGCCAATCCCTGAAAGGTGCTAGTTGCAGCCTGACAGTCGTGCCAGGCCTAGGAACTTTTGAAGTTTTCTTGGCTAAGAGCCCTCTGAGCTTAGTTTTTGTTCTAGGTACCTTCTTTAGACTACTTGAGTGTGTTGGAGTGTGATTTGACTGGCTTTGATCGTTACCCTCTGGGCGTTTGCTTTTTTCTATCGATTTCACATTTCTAGCCCTAGGGCATCTAGTGGCCTTGTGTGTAGAGCCTTCCTCGGGTGTTTTGATCTTCTAGTGGTCCAATCGATTCTTTGATTGCTCCCGTGCACTTGTTTGGTGGTTGTAGATCATTTTGTAGCGTTATTTGGGTGACTTGCTTTGTCTTCACTTGAATTCCACTTCGTCTCACTTTGAGCCTAGATCACACGGCTCATTGATGTCTTTGGGATATTTCTTGTTCTTTGGAAGTTTGATTTGTGATTTAAGGAACTGAATGTGCTTGTATTGAATAGAATTTGTTTGTTGTCATTTCTCAAAGTTGTTTAGTACATTTTGCCATCATCAAAAAGAAAAATCTCTTTTGCTTTGTATTAGTTAATGAGAATTAGAACTTTTCATTTCGATTAGTGATTAGTGATCTTAAAGAAAAGTTTGTTAATTTGCATTAGTTGCATTAGGGGAGTTCTTTGTTGTTTTGTGATCATTTCGTTTGTGTGAAAGCTCTTGAACTCTTTCGTAACTAGCATTCATCGAATGAAATGATATGTTTTGGCATATAGATTGCATTTAGGGAATTTTGAGAGATTACATACGGTAAGACCTGAAAACCGAAACCTAACACAAGATCAACTTTAAAATAAACCGAATGAATCTAACAACGCATTGGAACATAACGCTCACATTCTAGCGGTCTAGGCTAGAGACGTGCTCCAGCATCGTTAAACCTAGTCACTTTTGTTTCCACTCAAGGTTGGGTGATTCCTCCTTTTGTGACTCAATTGTGGTCTAGTACGGACTTGTGCTCCCACGTATCATCGAGTATATGGGGAGACTCCACTAGGTTGTCATCCTTTATCCACAGGAAGTCGTGTCTGCCACCTTATGACCCGTAACGCACCGAACATAGCATTCGGGAAGATTTACTGCCGTACGGAAAGTCCTTGGTTTTCATATGATTGCTAAGGTGTATATGCAGTTTTATGGATTGTCTGGTAAACCCTTTTCCTAGTTCTCCAGAGTAGTCACTTTTTGATCCTTTTCAGACTCCCTAAAAGAAAAGGCTCACCTGAGCATTTGTCACTTCGAGCTCACTAAACATTCGAAGGCGACTAGAGTCATCTTTTTGTCCTTTTCTCGACTCTTTAAAGATGAAAAGGTCAAGTTATGTCCTTGTGTCTTAAAATTTATTCTGCCACGTTCACACTTACCTTGTTAGATCTTGTTTGCGTTAGTTTGAGTAGGGTCTTTTCTCATTAGTTTATCTAGGATTTTTTGAATCGAATCATCCTGCCGGATCCATCGATCCTGTCTCCCGTCCCTAGTGACCAAGGGTCTCCTTCTTCTGCTACTCCTGAGACACCGGTTTGTGGTGACACTTTTCCTGTTATTCCAAGTGTCCAACCGTTGAACTCTCGCGCTCCACAAGACGATCTTCATGATCTATTTTGGAACCCTATTTGGGAACCTTACGAAGAGGAGTTTCCCTCTACTCGTACTAGTGTTTTGGTCCCGATGTCTTCCTCCGACATGGATGATACATCTCCTATAGCAAGCGAGACACCTGTTTTGTCAAGTATTGAGACTCCTATCCCAGCCACATCCCCGGTTATAAATCTGGCCTTCACTGTCACCCCTCTCGGTGTCACAGTACCCCTATGCTATAAGGCTTTAAGGGATGCCATGGGTTCTAGGAACTCCTCTTCAGGTACCATGTGGGATCACAACATCACTCCCACTATGGGATCTTTTGTTTCACAAGTTCACAATACAGTTGTCACCTCAGTTCCGACTATTCTGACTGTTTGTGTAGCATATTCAACACCGGTTGTTAGTGTCGTTACGATGTCTTCGATCGTAACTACTGTTGCTGGTCCATCCCACGGTTCAGTACATAGTGGCCAATCGGCACATACACCCAGAGTTGTTCATCCTGCACTTAGTGCCCCACCTTCTTCTGGTGCCATTCCAGCAGGGGAGTCATATACTCAGTATTTGCATGCCGTCCAGAATCTGGGTGCGCAAGGTTCAGGTCATTATTATGACCCCGTAGGGCATCATTTGTATATGTCCTTGCCATCTCAGCCTGCGGTTGAGGTCTCGGTCCCAATAAGCATTGCTTGGGGTACCACTGGTTATGGTGGTGGCCAAGCACTCCGTCCGGATCAAGGACAGCCTTACCAAGGACCATCATATCAAGGTCAACCGTCTTACACGCAGCCTTCTTATGGGTAGCAATATTACGGGAAAACCTATCCAGGGCAGCCTGGAGGCCCACAAGGACAACCCTTCCGGGGACAACCTTCGGCCTATGGTGGTCCATCTTTCACCTATCTCGGGCAACCCTCTGGAAATCCGGGACAACCTTATGTGCAACAAGGACAACCTGGAGTCCAGCAGGGATACCCCTCCAGTTAACCCTATGGAAATCCACGACAACCTTATGTACAATAAGGAAAACCTAGAATCCAGCAAGGGTACCCTTCTGGGCAGAGTGGTCAGCCTTACGTGCAGTAAGGCCAGCCCACTGCTCAGCCTAGTCAACCATCTGGGCAGGTTGGTCAGCCCCAAGGTCAACCAACCGTTCAGTCCACTTAGCCATCTGTCCCACAAGGACAACCCTCGGTTGTACAAGGACAACCTAACACCTAGCAAGCTCAACCATCTGGGCAAGGAGGTCCGTCCCAAACTCAACCAGGGCAACCTTCCGGCCAGGTGACCCATTCTCCATCCTCTCAAGGACATCTTTCTGGGCCTACTCAACCAGGCATGCAGATGGTGGTTGCTTCTCAAGCTCAACCCGGTTTTCAGCCCCAGATTGGGCCCCAGACTCAAACTGGTCTTCAGATGCAAGGTGGGTTTCAATCCCAACCTTCTTACCAAGCGCAGCTTGGTCCCCAGGCTCAATATGGAGCCCAGCAACCGTATGGTTACCAGCAACCCCAAGGGTAAGCTCAGTTTGCCCCGTACCAAAATTATCAACAAATGCAAGTCGCTCCTTATCAAAATTACCAGCAACAGTATGTTGCTCCTGCAGGCCAGGTTGGTAATCAATGGGGTGCCGGGGGGCAGATCCAGGGTAAACCGTCCGGTTATGGCTATAACCCCTATGGCCAGAATCCCTACGGACAGAACCCTTATGGGTCTGGTCCGTCCAGACAAAATCAATGAGGGCAACCAGCAGCTGGTTGGAACTCTGGTACTACCTCGTATCCACAGCCACATATGTCCTTCAATCCTCAGTTAACATTCTTAGCAACATTGGAACTGCTAGACGTATCTAAATTGACTAATGATCCTATCCTGCATAATCCATTCTGGCCACCAGTTCCAACCAAGATACTCGGCGATTGTCCCAAATTTGACGGAAAAGCCGGAGAAGATCCTCAAGCCCATGTTATGACTTACCACCTCTGGTGTTCGTCAAATTCATGGCTTGATGATTCAATCATGCTCCGCCTGTTCCAAAGGACTCTCACCGGCTCGGCAGCTAAGTGGTACATTGAGTTGACTCGTGCATCCTTTCAAGATTTCAACTCTTTGGCAATGGCATTCCTAACTCATTTTCAGTTACCCATTCGGTATGAGACAGGGACGCATCTCCTCACGTCTCTCAAACAGAACATGGCCACGCACATATCCGATCATATACATGAATGGAGATGGCGTCGTCGGTTGATCAAGTTCTGGATTCCTGATCAACTCCTAACCAATTGGTTCACGACCTCCTTTGTCCCTAAAATTGCACGAGACATTGCTATGGGAGCTTGTGTAACTGAAGAGCAAGCTATCACGCGTGCTCAGTACCTCGACTTAGTTTATTCTCAATCAGGTACCTTATATGAGTATTTTCCTGACGCTCCAAGACACAGTACATCCAAAGCTTCGCCAAAGCCATCTGTTGATGGTGTCATTCGCTCTATAAATCCGTCATCGAAGAAATCATCCACGAACCCTGGGAAGCAAAAATCGAATGCTTCAAACGAAAACACTTCTCAGGGTGTACCTAATTCTGGAAGTACTTCCGAGGTCAACGTTGTCCAGTCCACCACGGCAGATAAAGCCTCGAAAGGAAAGAAAAAGGGGAAAGTGAAGAATAAATCTGAGCAACCTAAATAGGACTCCTCCAAACCTCCACCCGAGGAAAGAGCCAAACGTAAACTGAAGTATCCTTGTCTTATCTGTGATGAGGATCACTATACCAAAGACTGCCCAAGGCAGTCCGAAGTTAGTCATTTATTTAAAGGTGCTCCTGGGATTCCTGCAGTTCTGAAAGAACCTTTCCCCTCACAGCAAACCCAAATGGTGGCCGATCCATCCTCGTCTTCTTCTCCCTTTGGTTCCCAAGTGTTCATGGCTAGAACCATTCCCATTCATGTAATGACTCGAGCAAGGGAATATCCGTCATCCGCCGGGAAGGAGCCTGAGGTCCCCTCAAGCGCTCCTCTGTCCAGTTCTGGTCTGCTCCATATCAAGAGACCTAGCACTAAGACGCCCATCTGACCCCCTCCTAAAGGTGTACTCTGGAGATCTTCTTACAACCCAAATGCTCGTGCTGCCCAGCACTATAGCATCATTGAGGACTTAGCTCAGGCTCCGTCAGTTATGTCCACTTTAGAAGTTCTCTAGAGCTACCCCCCCAGAGGAAGTCCTTGCTATCAGCCATCGGTGGCATCGACCCGGCTGACTCGGATTTGATCACCTTTGATCTCGAGAGCCATGTACCCAGGCTGCCTCATCAAATTTCCTTTCTCATTCAAGTCATCATCAATTTGAAAACGATTCATCGTACAGTTATTGATGAAGGCGCGTCAACTTGCATTATGTCTGTTGCTTGTTGGAAGGCGATCGGGTCTCCGACTTTGAGTCAATCTCCCACGACATTGGAAGCCTTTGACGGGAGAGAATCTCACCCTTACGGTATCCTCCAATGATTGCCGATTACTTTGGAAGGGAAAACCGTTGAAGTGGAAGTTGAAGTTGTTGATGCAAATCTCACTTACAACCTCCTTTTGGGCCGGAGCTGGACATATGCCATACATGCCGTGGCTTCATCCCTCTTTCGTGTCATTCATTTCCCTCATCAGGGGAAAATTGTCACAGTAGACCAGCTCTCCTTCTTCACTTCTTCTTCCGAAGGCAATGTACCTTTTGTGGAACATACCTCCATTCCCTTAGAGAGTGTGGGCGCTGGGCTCTTTAAAGACCCTACCCTCATGGGTGTCTTCTCGCTCCCACCTTCGAACCTCGCTTCGCTTGGTTTGGTTTCCGCCCGTTCCAGTTCCCCATTGCAAACTGTTGCTACCCTCGACCCCTCTGCCAAAGGGGGCATTGATCCTCTAGCTTGTAACCCTCGCTCGGCCGGGGGGCATGGGCAGATCATCGGTGCCGTTGATCATTTTACAAAACAGGCCAAGATGACGCCTACACTATCTAGCCCAGTCACGCAACAGTGCAATAGGATAAGTCCCGAAATGGGCTTGACTTGAACAAGTATCATGCGTGCACTTTATTTTTTGTACATACGTGTGCTTTCAGCAAGTGTGTTGTGTGTGCATGTTTTCATGTTTTTGTCTTGGTGTGTCGGCGTGATTGCCGCTTATTATGCCTTTTTGCTTCTTGGACAGATGTCTAGATCGCCTTACGTTCGTTTCGCTGATGGTGCCTCCCACAGTACATGCAACTTGTCCTCTGCGGCATGGGTGATATACAATCCTCATGGTGAGTTAGTAGACATTCAAGGGGTTTTTCTAGGTTGTACAACGAACAATGTTGCTGAGTATAGTGCTGTGATTGAATTACTAGTTGAGGCGATTAACCTCGGTATTCGAACATTGGTTGTGAACTTGGACTCTCAGCTTGTCGTCCACCAGTTCAACGGACGTTATTCCATCAGAGACCATTGGATCTTAAGGTTGTATTTACGTGTTAAGTTGTTAGAAAGGGATTTCGATTTCATTACTTATCAGCATATTCCAAGACGACTTAATACGTTAACCAATGCATTAGCTAATTATGTGTTGGACAAGCATTTGCATAACATGTAATTCAAAATAACATAAGAAGCATAAAACACAATAAACCATAAAACATATGTATATATATGTGTGTGTGTGTGTGTGTGTGTGTGTCCAAATGTTTGCACTGCGTGCATCATCAAAAAATAATAACATGTTTGTCTTAGTACATCAGGAGACAACATGTCTCTCAAAAATATGCATAGAAAAGAAAGCCTAGATATCTAGTCTTGGTGGTTCTCATGGTAGCATGTAACCACTCGCACTAAACGTCTCAGGAGTCAGTGGATGCGAGTCGGCACCCCCACCGTGTGCCTTTGGTATGCTAGTGGGACATCCGCTAGCCGAGCGTAATCCAAAATCCCTCGAGTGATAGCCTCGAGGTTCTGAATGAGCTCTCCTCTGTCATCACCCTCCTCCTGAGAATCTGCTGCTGCTGCCTGGTGTCTCCTCGCAATGGAAGACATGCCAGCTGGACGTTCCGGAGCAACGTCTGCATATGCATATAAATGTTATTAGAGCAAGCATGTATTAACAAAAAAATCATAAAAACACAAAATCAAAAACGAGGTCATACCAATCTCCTCGTCCCAGTCTTCTCCCTCCAGCAGAGGGAGGTCAGGGTCTCCGGTGAAGTCTGTCCCCGCATACGGCCAGTCCTCCACCACAATTTGTTGGCGGCGAAGCCACCCGAAAAACTCAGGTCTGAACGACATCTGCTGACCGCCACCCCCTCGGCATCAGTGCCGCCCATTAAGCCATCCTCGGCTCTCGAGGTGCCGGGTCAGGAACAAAGGCCCCTTGGCCCTGGAAGATTGGCACATGTTCCAAGAAGAACGTCACCAAGATGGAGTCGTACCCTAACTATTGCAACTTGCCGCGCTTGGCCTTTGTCAGCTGCCTCTTCATATTGGTCATCACAGCTGATGCCCAATTGAAGATCGTCGGGTTAAGGCACTCTGTCGCTAATATCAGGTGATTCTTCATAGCTTCATGGGGCGCCTGTGCCCCCGCAACCCGTGTGATGGTGAATAGTAAAGCTCTGAGTGTCAAGTACTGAACAGTGGGGATATCCACTTTCGAGCTGCCCGACCCATATCTTGCCCCTGGGCAAACTTGATCCTTCACCTCTTCCATCTTCTCCTTGGACGGCCTACTACTGGTCAATCGGAGCACCGGCCCTCTACGCGACAATCTAGTGAGGAAGTAGACATCAGAAACATCCAATTCCAATACTTGGTCCCGTATTCGGAACACTTGTTCTTGTACATCCCATAAGTTGATCAGATACCTACAAGAGCTCTTGCTGAGCTCGTAAATAAGACAGTAGGAATTATTTCTTGAGCCCACAAGCTCTGAGAGCTTCCATGCAGTCCTCATCCGCTAAGGCCAATGTGTCCACTTGGTCGTGTTCTCGTTCCTTCCATATGACTATCATTTTCACGTATTTCCCTGCAATCACAAGCCCAAAACGTTGAATTAGACCATTGTGTAACTTAAAAATGCAGTGAAATCATTTTAAATTTGTTAAAATTTAAACAAAGAATCCGCGTGGCTGTTGGCGCGACTGTTTCTAAAACAGTCGCGCCCATGGGCATGAGCCTTTAGGGAAAGTTGCCCCATTGGCGCAGGTCCGTGCCCGAAACCTGCGCTAATGGGCGCAACCCTCATTTTTTAAAATCCCCTCCATGGAGGATGATAAAATAACCTAAAGAAAATTTGAAACGGATAAAAATAGAGTGGGGGAAGAGGCCTCTTACCTGGCACTGACGACGCTCCGAATGGTCAACTAGATTTGTCGCAATCGTCGCTTGAAGATCGCACACCAAAGCCCTAATGTCGCTCTCAAAAGGTAAAAGTGAAAAGTAATTCTTGTTTTTACCATTTTCACCTATTTTATAACTTTTTGACCCTCAAATAGGTTTTAAAAGTCATTTTATGAATATTTTAATGTATATTTGTGTCGAAAATGGATTTTACACTGGTTTCTTGTGCAGTGACAGGTGTTTGTGCGGCTTAGGCAATGAAACGAGTTGTATTTTATACTTTTTCGGACTCGGTAAATACACGAAAAAGTCACTCTATAGTCATCTTTTTTCTCTTTTTTGACTCTCTAAACGTGAAAAGAATGCCGAGTTGTTCCTCTCAACTCATTAAAAGTAAATGAGAGGCGGTTGTCTTTAAACTCTTTTCCGACTGTGTAAAAACGAAAAGATTGTCGGACCCTTGTCGTTTTAGGTTCGTTAATGGTTACGAAGCGACGTGGTTTCAATCGCTTTTTTACCTTTTCAGATCGAAATCACTACTTATGAAAAGTACTCCTCGGTCGTAATGATTGGGCGGTTCTTTCGAGCATGCTTTTATACTTTTTCGGGCTCGAGAGACACAACTTTACGAAAAAGGGCACCCATGGAGTTTACTTTTCCGCCGTCTTTTCAGACTCTCTAAACATGAAAAGACGTCGAGTTCTTCCTTTGTCAGACTCGTTAAAACTTAATGACATCGGATTCCGTCGCAATGACGCCCTTTCAAGCATATGCTATCCCCATCAAGCTTGTCATCAAAAAAATAACCGGGGTACTCGCTAGAAATGGTGGGGAAAAAGGAACCACAACTATTGTCGCGTCGACAGTACATCGCTCTTGAACATGGCACTTGTTTGCATTCGTGTCTGGGTGGGGACATCTCATCTCATTTTACACTTGCCTCCATGGGTTTGGGTTATCCTGTTTGACCTCTCATCTGCTCATTGCCCTGTCACCATGACCCCTGATCATTTGATGTCAAATACTGCCAAGTCCACTGTCGTGCTGCCCATATGTTCAAGAGAAGTTGACCGCTGCAGAATACTCAACCTCCCTCTGATACCTCACAAAAAACATCTTATCCTTCTCTGTCTTGTGTCGATGATGTGGGAAACACTATGGCCCACCTTCGATCAAGGTCGCTTCCTGTCGACTTCAGCTCATTATCCAGGAAGTTGACCTAGAGAATCCCTTCAGGTGCCTTGGAGCCTGCATGCCTCAATGGCAGGTTCTTCGTGTTCGACACGAGGTTTTCATTATTTGCCTCCGATCGAATGATTCTACGAGTGTTCGATGCCGGCTCACTGATTCGCACGTCTTAGATTGTACCTATAGTACCTTGAGGACCATTTTCATTATTGGTGGTACCTCTCGCGTCTGTTAATGGTTTTCATCATTGACTGGTAATCAAACGATGTTCCTGCATGTTCGACTTCGACTCCCATATTTGCATGCTTGAACTTGCACTTTGTTCGGGTCGAGATGGAGCGCAAGACCCTGGATTTGTCTGTTGAAGTCTAGGTTGCGATTTTGTGGATTCTTATGATCATTACATGACTCACTCACTGGATGGTTGCGTCCATACCTTGGATCCGAATTTTTATGTACTCTGCTATGGATGGCTGCGCCCATACCACATACATCATGTACTTGAGATATCAGTTGTACTTCTTTGTGCAGGTTCTCCAGCGGCAGTGTTTTCAGTTGGCCATGTTCTTGTAAAGCATTTCACCCCTCTCTCTCTCGGGCCTCATGCTTTAGGGGGCATCTGTTACACAATAATTTGTCACCGTCCCTGTTATCCCTTCTCCCACACATTGGAGGACTTATTCTGGGACCTGTGAGAAGTGACATAACCTGGAAACACTTGCATTGTATCCACTTGAGTATGTGCTTCATATGCCCTGAAGACACCTTCTGCAAAATACCCATAAAAGTATCCCTTTTTCCATTAGCATTGTTCCACAGTGGATCACTCACGCCAATGGGGGAAATCCTCCAAAGAGGGCGCGCCAGCTAGCGTTCTGTCTCAGAGTTGCACTTGTGCCAACCCAGTTGGGTAAAGTTTTTAACAAACTAACTTGCGAAGGTTCTTCCTAACCTATTCATGAACTGATTCCAGCTTGAGTTAGTTCAGTTGGGCTTCGAATCTCCATAGAAGGGAAGTAGTTCTCCACCTCTCATGGAAGCTTCCTAATAATAAGGCCAATCCCATGAATCTTGTGGATGATCCTAACTCCTTCTCCTTTCTCTATATAAGCTTTTCCTTTTGCCTTTGACAAGCTAGTTAGTAATTCTACTCTCCAAGCTCCAAATTCTAAGTCCCAAAGTCTGAGAATTGCTAAGCTCATGCTACAAGAGGCCTTCTTCACCCCCATAAGGCTAAATCTTAAATGAGGAGATCCTTGTCCAAGTAACCAAGGAGAGAGAGGCTTGTTCCCCATTCCCAACAAGCTTTGCAAGGCATGTGTTGCTGATCATCCAGCCAAAGGAGGATTTGACGTCATAACTATGGTTGTATTCTTCTTTGTTTATCAATAATAATAGACGACTATCATTATGGTTCCACTCTTATTGTCTTTATAATGATGTTTGAGTTATATCCTTTCTGACTGATATATAGTTGCATCTCTTGGATTTTATGCTTGTATTTGTGTCATTCTTTACATGTGCAGGTGTCCGTTCATGAGGATCATGGGGATTGTGACCAGCCGAAGCAAAAGAATGGGAGCGACGACTCTTCTACAAGTACTAGTGTTGGATTCGAGGTAGGCCCTCATCATCGGTATTTAATTTGCAATTAGGAACCTATGTGTTAGCGTTGTTTGATTGTTGCTAGACCCCATTTAGGCTAGTGGGATCGCCTCTGTCTGCAGAGGGGATTTACCTCCACAACACTCATGGAGGAACTCAACGCAATGGGGACCATTGCTTCCTAAGGGGGGAGGAATGGTCCAGGTGGATATTGGTGGCCACCTGCCAAGTCCACGGACACCATTGTTTCTCTCAAATTTTTAGTTTCCTTAATTGTAGCACAACTTACTATTTTTAGCAGTTTTTCGGGTCCTGAACTTTCGGAGCCATTTTGAGGCCCTAAACGACGTTTTTTGGGGAAATTTGGGGGCAACATGGGTCCATGGACTAATGTTTCCCTTCCCAAACTGGTAGTGCTTGGATAGATCTTTCTAATGAGTTATTGTACGTGTCAAATGGAGATTGTATTGCAAAGTTACGACCCCGGGAAGTTGATGTACCAATTTACCCAAACGGTGCCCATAGTTTGGCGTTTCATCTTCTAGGGTTAGGTTTTGGAATGTTAAGGGTTTTCCATTGTTTCTCAACAATAAATAGGCCTCTGAGCCTTGTTGTAACACAGTTTAGAGGCATGTAGCCACCACATCTCTTCTCAGAGATAAGCTACCATCGCCCTAGCTGGTTTATTTCCATTACTGTTTGTAAGCATATTTTAGTATTTTACATTAATGATATGAAGTGTTATTTCCGTTGCATATCTATGTTATGGTTATCTCTGTAATTGGTTGCATTCCTGTTTAATTCTGAATCAGCACTGGTGTTGTACTAATTTTTTCTTTCAAGGTGTCGAAGGCTTTCTGCTGTTTGCCTCCCCACTGAAACACCTTGTTCAATCCTGTTAAAGCATGTAAGGGAGCTGCAATTAAGGAAAAGTTAGAAATGAAATTTCTCCAATATTGTGTTGCTCCTAAGAAGCTTCTAACTTTTGTAGCAGAGTTGGGTTTAGGCCAGTTTACAATGACTGCAACTTTAGAGGGATCTTTCTTCAATTCACCACCCCCTACTATATGACCCAAATAATTCAAAGATGTTTTGCCAAATTCACACTTTGAGAGTTTAACATAAATTTTTTCTCTTTTCAAAACATCTAGTGTTTTCTTAACATGCTTTAAATGTTCTTCCCACATTTTGCTAAATATAAGAATGTCATCTAGATATACAATAACAAATTCATCAAGAAAAGGTCTGAGTACATCATTCATTATTCTCATGAAAGTAGCAGGAGCATTAGTTAAGCCAAAAGGCACAACCAACCACTCATTCAATCCCTGCTTTGTTTTGAAAGCAGTCTTCCATGCATCTTGTTCTGCAACTCTGACCTGATGATATCCATTATGCAAGTCTAACTTGGAAAAATAAACATCTTCCTTCAATTGATCTAATAGATCATCTATGCGAGGAAGGGGATAACGATTTTTTATCGTTATCTTATTTAGCGCTCGGTAATCAATGCACATTCTCCACGAGCCATATTTCTTTCTCACCAAGACAATTGGAGACCCACATGGTGATGTGCTAGGTCTGATGAACCCCTTCTCGAGCAACTCCTACACCTGCTTCTTGATTTCTGCATTCTCTAAAGCGAACAACCTTCTATACCAGTGGCTGTAATGGTTGTTTCATCTCTTGAGTCCGACCCCAAATCCTTTTGAATAGCTGCAATAGTCTTCTTTTTCTTGCCCTAGAACTTCTTAGGTCTCAGCTCCAGATGCAAAATCTAGTAGTGTTCATCATCATTCCCATCCTTTTTATAGTGATTTCATGAAGACTTTGTCTTTTGTGAAGTATTGGCCTTCCTCTATTTCCATTTATGTTTTCTTTTCTCTGTATTCTTCCTTGCAGTGGGTTTGGATGATCCCCAAACTTTTGGGTTCCCATTCTTTCCTCTAGCTTCTAGATGCATAGCTTGCACAGATACCTCATCTATACTAGCGGGATTAAACATGAGGATAGTGTGCCTCATGTAGCTGTGTAGACCACCTATGTACTTCAACAGAGTCTTAGGTCAGTCTAATGAAATTCCTAGAATCAAAGCTCTATTCCTAAATTTTTGGGTGTAACCTTGTACACTTTTCCCTTTCAATTGGCGAAGAGTTTGCCAGCTCATCATGGCTTGTTGCATGTAAGCTAGTGGATAGAACTTATTTTTGATTGCAGAAACAAATTCACTCCAGACAGAAAGAATCTTACCATGTTTCTTCATGTCAGCTTGTGTCCTGCCTTCCCACCATACCAAGGCAGTGCCTCCAAGGCATAGGCTGGCCAGCTGAATCTTACTCTTGTCCGAGTCAATACTTTGCACTCTACAATGAACATCAATCTGTCTGATCCAATTATCCAGCTTCTCTACATTCAAATCTCCATCATATATTGGTAAATCAAATTGAACATCTAATTTAATCAAAGATGTCTTATTTTATGTATAGGGCTATTAGGAGGTGTGAGAAATTTTTCTTCTTTCCCCTTGCTTTTTGAGTGGTCATGGAGGAGAGATTCTTCTTCTCCTTTTTCTTTGGAGTGTGATGAATCTTCATCTTTACCTTTCTTAAAATCCCTATACATTTCCTCTACCATGGACCTCATGGCCAAGAAACTATCTATGAATTGGAGGTCTGGTCATAAGGGACTTTCTTCTGACATTTTCTTCTTAGGACAAACTCTTCCAATTTCTGGGTTAGTTTCGACCAATTCTCCTTCTCCTAATTAAAGCTTTGATCTAGTCAGCATTCAACAACAAAATCTAGCACAAGCTTGTCTAACCTTAAACAACCTAGGAGCTCTGGTACCACTTGATCTGAAATCACTCGTGAATGATCTCAATTAATTAATGAAAGTATTACAGACTTATATGTTGGGGTATGCCTATGTTATTTTATGCAATGGATCGATAAGATTGCGAAATACACAGACATTGAAATAGTAAGAGAACACAGTAAGCAAACACATAAAACACAACAAGCTTAATAAGGAGTTCACCCAATCCTCCTGGGCTACGTCTCCTGGTCCAGCCTTCAGTGGTGGCCTTTCTATTGTGTCTTAAAAAGTAGAGTTTTACTATAGTGAGCTCAAATTGTGCCTCACTCAACAGATAATGATCAGAAGGACTATACTTGGATTCCCCAAGTCTCTAGGTACACAGACTCCCCTTACTAAATCTCTACCTCAACTGGTCTTAACGGTACAAGTCCAATTTGGTACTTAATACCTGACAGGTATACATAGAAGAGTTGCTTGAACCTCTCAAGCCTTCTCTAGAGTTCACAGACTCTCGGACTCTCTCTACCTCTGTCTGCTCGATGTTGCCTTTACTCTGCAGGTGAGTTTGGCTTCTCTGTTCTCTACAATTTTTCTTTACTTTCTCTCTTTGCTCTCTTTTCCTGCTTCCCCTTGTGTTCTGCTTCTCTGTTTGTTCATGGCTTAAAGCCAATATACTCCATGACTGTTCATTTCTACTTCCCGGCTCTTTGGATCTCCTGCCTTTGTCTGCTGGAATTCCCCTACTCTGTGTCATCATCATTGTAACGTTTCACAGAGAGGTGGCCACCTGTTTCCTCACGAACTGAGTGTCAGTTCTCTTTGAACGGTCATTATTTATGTTGCTCCAAGATTGCCCGCGAAGCTGTTTCCTCTGCCAACTCATCGGTCGTGTCGTATTTCAAATCTTATCCACATCAACCTATTTTCCTTTCGAATCCAGTCAACCATCGGACTGCTTCTCCGTCATTGATCTAGGGCCTCCAGATCCTACGGTCTCCATCCATATCAGGCGGGTAAGTAGCATGCTCTTTACTCGCGCGATGTGAGCGGTTTTCTCTCTCATTCGCCGGACGTGTGTCACCCGTTGTATGGCATTGGGAAGGACTCGGTCGAACCCGCTTACCACTTGAGGTCCTTCCGATATACTGCCGGTTTTAGTGCAGGGCTCGCCTTCTGATGGAATCAGAGATTTCCATATGGTTTTATGCTTTTCCTCGTGACTGAGCACTCAGGGCTTTCCTTCATTGAGGGGGACGCCCTATGATACACAATTAGTGCTTAGTTCTTAGTGCTTATCGCTAATCATGTATCAGAAACTGCCTCCGTTTTTGGATTTGACTACCCGTTTGCCAATTTTGTGCCAGCGGGCGATTACCATGGGCCAACGGTCTGCACGCTTTGACCGAGGGTCCTCGTTGCTCCATGTTGACCACAAATTACCATTATTCAGAGGTTATTTCTAATAAGCTTGACATCCATAGCACTTTGAAACTTTGGTATGAGCTTTACAGAGTTCAGGAAATTGTAAGAGTGTTTGAGGATCCAATTCCGATCAACCACTTGGGGCGGGATTTTAGTGGCACCTATGACTCAGATTCCACCATGTCTCAGGTTTGGAGCAAGGTGGTGGTGTCAATTCCACCCCCTGTTGCATTTAAGGCGCATTAAGCTCATGGTGATATAACTTATTGTTTGACATCCCTCAATCCTCGTTAAAATATTGGGAGATCTCGACATGGCCATCCATCCCCTAAGTTGCATGAATGTGGAGACTTTGCTCAGTTTCACAACATTACATTTGATCTCTTTGTAATCATGGTCCAAGAACGAGGGTGGTCTAATAGAGGTGGCTGAGGAAGAGGCAAACCTACCCTCCCTCCCTGGCATGGGCATGGGGATGAACATTTTGATTGCAATATTCCACACTGCTATAGATGAATGGTGGAAGACACAGAAGCATGAGACCTCTAGGTCATAGGTGACCATCTTTTGGAACTGTGCATCCTCTTGGACCTCCATTTTTGGGATCAAGAAGACACTAATGTGTTGATGGAAGGAAATGTCCTTACATGGAATTTGATTTACATCATGCAAATTCGGATTACTACCACATTACTAATGTCTTGGGTATGCAATTTTAGGGTTCTTAGTGTCCCTCAATTGAAATAATGGATAATTCCTCGCTTTCTCTAGTGTACGCATGTGCTCCCCACAATAGGCCACATAGCCCCTTGCCACGACGACGTCAGTCACGCGGCGAGTCAAAGGTCGTCTCTGCCAGTTCAAGCCCCTCTTGCAACAAAGGTGGTGGTCATGGTGGCCAGATCACTGGTCATGGTGGCCAAGTCAGCAGTCATGGTGGATAGACCAACGACTATCTTTGGCAGTATTATGAGTTTCTAGCCTCCTCCAACCAGCCAGCTTCCTCAAGGCTCCCTCTATCAAATGACCCATGCTATTACAAACCATGCCTCATGGTCCAGAAGGACCCCCTTGAGCACTAGTTGGCATTGCTAATCTTTCAAGGTAGCCTCTCCCGCAGTTTCTATGTCTTATTGTTCTTGACCTTAAATACGGTTTTGTTTATTTTTCTACAATGTAACTATTAGGAGGCTCTTTGGTTTCTCCTCTATAAGCAAAGACCTCCTCACACTTTTCTTCATCATCTATTTTCTTAGCTTCAGGGCCATCTTCATGGGCAACCTATATTGAGCTCTAACACTCCAAAGTATGTAATTTTTGTATCAAGAATAGTGAAAAAACAATTATATGGAAATGTTATTGCAAACAACATAACATTGTCATATATATATATATATATATATATATATATATATATATATATATATATATATATATATATAACTATAACTATAATTAAATTATTTTATTTATAATTTTTGAAAGAAATTAAGTTAAATTTAAATGTATATTAAGATTAATTTTTTAATGTGTTATTTTAAAAAATAATTAATATTTCACATGAACTTAAATTAATTAAAAAATCAATTGGGGTTGAGTTAAAATTTTTGGTTGAGATGATTATTATTACCTTCTCACTCAAAGTGAATTCTTATAATAAAAGATTTTATATTAATTAGTATTTGAAATCGCTGCAATTTTTTTTTTATCTAATGAAATATATATATATCTATATCTATATCTATATCTATATATATTATTTATATGTATATGTGATTGTTTGTCAAGTTGTCTAAGTTGAAATAGCTATATAGTTATAGGTTTGACTTTTGGTTTGAGAAACTACGACCAAAGGCATCTAAGCTGTCAAAATCACCCGGGAATTGCACTCACCCACACCAGCGCTTAACATTGCTAGATTTTTTCCCATGATGTTTCAAACAAGTGACCTTCACAACCCATAATGACTTAAAAATACACCCATCACCATCTATTCTATACACAATAAACTCATATAAATTATAATAAATAAACATATATATTTTTTTCTTAAAAAAAAAACAAATTACTAAAAAAATAATATAATAATATTTTTTATACTTAATTAAATATTAAATGAGAAAAAATTACCATCTAGAAATGAAAAATATTTTTAAACATCGGTGATTGCCGTATTATCAAATAATTAATACCAACTATATATATTTAAAATTCATATAATATATTGAATTTGTAACTTTTCCAAATGCTTCATTAATATAATATTTTATAAAAATTCAGAAAATATTATTAGTTTTTATAAAATTAAAAAAATATTACTTTTAAAATGTATGAAGAGAATTTTTTTTAATGAAAATAAAATAAAATTAATAAATTGTAAAAATAAAAAATTAACATTATAATAAAGTAATTTAATGTTTTTGGGGGAGTAATTTAGTTGAGGTCATTTTGATATTAGGTATTATATAAACTAAGAAATCTAACATTTAAATTCTTTGAAAGTAACCTAATTTTTTTAGCGGAAGACAAGTTGTAGGTCTTAAAGATATAGTAGTAGCAAATCAAAATCTACTCATAAAGATGTACCAAGCCAATCTACTTCTAGATTCCATTGGTTACAAAAGAAAAAACATTATAATAAAATACTTAATATAATTGCATCTTATTTATAAATTTATCAAAATAAGAAAATTAAATTATTCATATGTAAATATTTTTATATAATATAGATACATTTTTTCAAAATGCTAAATTTAAGAAAATGTTTGCCCCTCTAGAAATTTAATCTCTCTTTATGCATCATAGAGACTAAATTAAGATACATTCATTCTAATTAAACAAAATACATGGATGAGATATATATAAAACTATATTCTAAAATAATATATATAATATCATATATATATTATATATATATTATATAATATATAATCAATTTTGAATTAATATGTATTTTGAAAGTGATATATCTCTATATATAATTAAAGCATAGCAAATATAATTTCCTCTTTGTACAAGAACAAGACAAATAATATGGAATATAAGAGGGTCTCTACGCTCCAAGCCATTTATGCTTTTGGTGATGTTGACATAAAGATGTCTAAGTCTGGGATAAATTATTGGCAAATAAAGGAAGATGGCACTCTATAAAGTAAAGACAATGTTAATTTAAGGATAAATTTTGATGCAATAAAGAAAAATAGTGTAAAAGAAAACTAACATTAATTTATAAGATCAAAATTATATCACTATTTTAACTATGATAAAGAAGAAAATCAACATTGCCAAAATGAAAATAAAATATCATGAACACCATAGTGAAATAAGACATAGGGTAGTACTTAAAACATTTTGGGGCTAAAATAATTCCTCATCTTTGTGACACTAGAAAGATTGATGATGAAAAGACATGCTCTAAGAATATACTAGATACAACCACATTAAATCACATTTTTTAAATATTTTTTTACAACATTGATATTCGTAACGTGTTAACTTATCAAAACTATAATGATTTAAAAATATTATTTAAAAGACTTTAAAATACAGAAATAAAATTTCAAATAAATAATTGTTTATATCTTTCTTAAATAATCATATATTTTATCTATGAAAATATTAAATCATCATTACCCATGCTTATATATATAAACCAAAGTTCTATCTAAATAATTTGTGTTGTTAATAATAAATAACCCATTGAATTAATGATTATAATTAATTATTTTATATATTATTGATATTTATTATTTATGAATAAAAATTTATCTAAAAAATAGACGTTATCTTGTTTATAAATTATCTAATTAATTAGAAACAAATCCATTGGGATGATATCCACATCTATGCTTGTATCATTAAAATATAATAAATAAATTAAAATAGAATTATTTATCGAACAGTACTCCCAGCATCTAGTAAGTTATACCTATCATTTTTACATTTTGACTCTTTTCCAGTTGGGATAAGTTCCTCTCTTCCTGCATTGGATGACTATCTTGGCCATTAAATAGATGTCACACTTTAAGCATCTATTAAAATTATAATAATTTAAATAATTAAATAAAAATTATTTTAATAATTAAATAAATATTATTAATTTAAAAAATTGATTAATATAAACACATATATAAATGACATAAATTTTTTTCTAAATAAATTATAAAATATGTAAAGATAAAGCGAAATAAATAATTCGATGCTTAAAGAAATTTTACTTTATTTGAATTATTTAATATATAAAATAGAGTAACAATTATAATGTTTTTTTTTTTAAATTGGTCTACTCTTATTATTATACAAAAAGATTACATCGAGGCTGTCCTCAAAAACTCTCCATACTGAGATATGGATTTAGCAGGACTTTTATATTGGAGGGTGAAATTTCCCTTGGAATCTGACTTGTCCGACAAACTCTTGATAACTGAAAGACAGACAATTTGACACAGACCAATACCAACTGTCCCAAAATTTACCCAGAGAGTTATACAAACAGAGATAGAGCAGCAAACAGAGTCGTAATTGAAAACCGACTTCGACCTGAACAGAGCTAAGCCATATCATAAGCTTATCAAAAACTACCAAACAGAGAAGGCGGTGGACTGAAATCGCTGAACATACATCATAGAGCAACAGAGGCGACCACCTGGGGCCATGGCTGGACCAAAACGACGCGGAGGCTAGCTCATACGTCCACAGAGGTAGAAGGTTGCTCCTCGACGATCCTGCATCCATACTGGTGTGACGCGCTCGAGTCTGTATATGGAGCATCGTCTTTAGCTGGCTCGCTTGGACCCGCAACCGCACTAGGGGCCTCCGCAGGCTGAATTCTTTGACAGTGAACAGGAGAAGGTTGCCTATGCTCCGCAGAGGCTTCTGGAGGAGCTGCGTTATCGCACTTTTCAATCTTAACATACACAATGTAGGTGGAGTTGTCCAGGGAACAGGGGATGCGAAAGCGGGTTGAGGGATGAGAGTTGTGCGAACATGCCGCTGCATGAGCCCGTCCTCTGCCTCTTCCCCGGCCTCGCCTTGCACCATGGGAGTCAATTTCTTTGAAGGAGGATTCTGTGGTGTGAGACGAGCGCTGATGGATAGCCCTCCCTCTGGAGCCTCCCCGAGACCCGCCCCTTTTGCTAATGAGGCGGAGCCGTTCCCGCGGCATTCTGAGATTGCGTGAGAGATGACACTGGAGCAGGGAATGCACAGAGAGTGGAATCTCCGTGAGCCAAGAGGCACAGAGAGCCGAGGAACTGTGAGCAGAGGCTTATTGTCTAACAGGGGCACAAAGGGCCACATAAGCGAGGCTTTTGAAGCACAGAGGGGCGAGATGAGAACTGGCACAGAGAGCCAACAAGGGATGTCAACAGAAGCAACGAGGGGCGCGGGGATAACACTCAGAAATTGATGATTACAGACGGGAGAGCCAGAGCTGGTGACCTTGTGCTGGAGGATACTGCTCCCAAAGGAAGAGACCAAGGCCTTCTGTGCTGAGGGCTGAGGCCTAATCCTTTGAGACCACTGCCAAGACCCGAGAACCAGCAGCGACCAAAACAAACAATGCAGCCGAAGCCGAGACATCAAATAATACATAGCCAGCGGAGGCTGGCTCTTATAATACCACAAAGTGGCGCCCCAAGCGATAATCATAACATAGCAGACGGTCTGCAATCCAAACACCGGAGAGACAAATCGTGGGAGATCCATCATGCTGCAGACGGTGAGTTGTAGGGGAGAATTAAGAGTGGCATTCAATTTAACATTACGAGGGTGGCAGGCCCGCCGTTTATCCTTACATGTGGCGGGTCTGGGCTGCCACTTGCCCAGTGGGAATGCCGCCACTGTACTGTCCCCATTAATAATCACCCGCAGCCGGGGGTAACAATTATAATGTTACGAAAGTTCTATAAAATGAAAATAAATTAATAATAATATTGTTAGAGATTTTTTTTTGATTTTATGGGATGTTATAACCCAATGCATAGGTAGAAGAGAGAAAATAGATTTATTTTTCCCTTGATAAATTATAAAAGAAGTGAATATGATTATTAAAAAATGATAAAATAAGTGTAATATATAAGATTATTATTTAGTATTTATTTTTTTTATATAAAAGGTATTTAATAATAAATTGAATGTTTGAACACATTTATAAATTTAATGATAAAACACATTTGAATATGATAAAGAAGAATAATGGAAATAATTAATGGACTAGATAATTTTGGAGAAAAATAGAGATAAGAAAATACATAATTTTGGAATAAACATTAGCCTTAACATCATCGTTTGTTATAAAAGTTAAGAGTTTATTGAAACATGTTTGTGCACATCTTATTTCATCTTTAGTTTATGGGACCAAATAAGGAGGAGAAATTACAATGTCTAACATTTTTATATTAAATAATGTATATATATGATATAAATAAAATAAATATTTTTTTAAAAGCTAATTATTGTAACAAACAATTATTTAATTTTAAATTTATACTCATCCTAAGTCCATGAGAGATGAATATCTATGGTAGAATTCTATGGCGAAAAATCAAATTAAATACGAAGTATCACATGTCGTCTTAAATCAAGTGGAAAAAATTCATATGTAATAAAATATCTAATATAAAAATTTACAAGGTTTGGTATATTAAAACAAAAAATCTAATTACACAAAGACGTAATTGTGAGTGCAAAAGATTCCTAAAATGTATTTTTATATTTTATATTTTTAAGTTATTAAAATTGCAAAGACAAAAGAGAAAATGGTATTTATTGTAGTATTGACTTAAATTTTATTTTTTGTATTGCAACATGATTTAAAATTGAATTGTGATTGAGAAAAATGATCGAACCAAGTCCATTCAATAATAAAAATGGGAAAAATATGAAGAAAATAAGCAAGGGGAAATTTAGTGTAATGTGGAGGGTTAACTACTTTTGTTTTTTAAATTGGCTAGTTTCCATGGTTAGTAAAAACTTGAAACATGATAGCAACAATTTTTTTTTTAATAAAATATTAATTATGAAAAACCATAAATTTTGAAAAGAAGAAAAAAGAAAAAATTGATAATTATTTATGAACTTGGTGATAGGGGTTATTTTAATAATTTTTTTTAAAACATTTTTTAATTTTGAAATACATAATTAAGCCACATAAAATACTCATCCACCAATAAAAATTAAGAATTAGATTTTTATTTTATTAACAAACCTTTATATTTAAAGATATTTATGGAATTTGTTTTATTATTTTATGATTTTTTAAAAATAATATAAGTTAATTTAATATATATAAATCAAATAATAGTTTATTGTAATAAAAAAATAGAAAGTGAAAAATAGAATAAAATAAATTAGCATAAATTCATATTCACTTCAAATTATCAAGTATTGATAGGATTTAAATTTATTAATATGCAAACTATTTTCAAAGCGTAAAAAATTAAAGTAAGAGGAAATGTTTGCATCTTTAAGAAGTTGATCCTTTAATCCTCTCAATTTTGGATAAATTCAAAGTTAAGATGGATATATGTTGTATTATGAAGTACATTGCACTAAGAAGTACTTCCCATAGTACATGCAGCATTTTGTATAAAGGATGTCATGCTTATAATGCATGTTGGCTAAGAAAAACAATTAATATTAATAATTAAAACACAATTATCAATTAGATTCATATTAAATTATAAATGAGAGAGAGACATGTCATGGCTCTAATACATGTTCGCTAATAATACTATATATAAGCTATATTATATATTATAGTTATATGTACTATATATTATATATATGAAAATTCATTAAACATTAACACAATTATGAATTAGATTCATATTAAATTATAAACCAGTAACAAAAAGAGAAATATTTTATGGTCAACATTTTACAAAAATTGTTTCTAGTCTCTCCACATTATTCTACACATTAAAATATTTCCAGAAGATGGCCTATTCTATTCAACATTGTGATAACAAATGGTTTTCATATCAACTCACATTATATTCACATGTGGATATAGTCACATCAAAAATATTTTATAGGGTTCGGAAGTTTAATATTTATTAGGACTCAAGGCATGCAAAATTGTAATCCAAATCCTATATGGCTCTTAGGCTATGTTAAATATTGGTTCATTATAGAAAGGAGTTCAAATGTTAATATATTATTTATTGTTCCATATTTGAATAGAGAAACGAAGAGTGTTATATATATATATATATATATATATATATATATATCAACAATTGGGCCAATCTCATACTTGCATAACAAGTGGTTGGTTTTGACCACTACATCTATAACCCTTGAGTGAACCACGTTGCGCAAACTACATAGCCACAGGTTAGTCATTCCCAAGGATTTAAGTGTGAGACCTTGTCCTCACATTTACCTTATATGTTTATGGGCTTTCCAAGTGAGATCCTTGAAGGGGGGAGCTCTAGGAGTGGGATATTGAAGAAGGACAAAGGAAGTAAAAGATTCTCTAACAACCATATTGGTCATTGTTTCCATGGAAACTACATAGTGAGTGCCCCTTTATTTGCATTTGCATTTCATAAGTTAGAAGAAAAGAGAAAAGTATAGGCTTCACCTTCGAGCTAGGTTTTTCCATATTGGATTTTTCAAGGTACATTTTCTATTCATTGTATCGATGGTATGTTATTTTTTTATTTAATTTCATATTATTTTAAGGTTATTTAGTATTTTCATGCATTAAGATAGTGAGTACATTAAATCTAAGTCTCAAGTGAAGCACTACCTATTAATAGATTATGGAATCTTGAAAGATTTATTGTGACAAAGTATTCTAGAGGAATGCCCACGATATTTTATAAATTAACTATAATAAAATAAGATTGCATAGATGCGTCTTAGTTATGAATTTATCAAGTACTCACAAGTATTAAATACATTGATGTGCAAACATTTTTTTAAAGTGCAAAATTTGAAGAATGTCTACATATCTAGAGATTTGATTCCTCTAGGCACTTGATAGATTCAAAGTTAAGGTGGATGCATGCTATGAAATGTGTAATATTCATTTCTAAATTTACCATGATACATGACATAAGTTGACCTAAAAATGACACTAGATTGTGTATAAGATGTGTGATATAGATAAGTGATGTAAAGAAGGAAAACCTTAATAAAATAATAAAATAATAGGAAATTCAGCTCTAAATGTGGATGTTATTTGTGATATAAATATGTAATAAATATAAAATTTAACAAGAGAATACAATGTCTTTGTTTATGAATATCCACAGGTTAGGTCAAGTGATTTAAGTTCACTTATTGAAATTCACATGGACAAGGAGTTCATGGGGTTGAATCCACCAAGGTCCCTTGAGGTTAGGTATACATGTTGTCAAACATTCACATTTATCATTAATGTCATTCTTAAATTATCGTAAAATACTCAAGTTTCATTTTTGAAATGTGAAGAAGCACCTAAAAGGATCCCTTGAGAAAATACCCATAGAATATGTGTGTGAGAGAGAGAGGTGTGACAAGGGATAAAATATGTGCCAAGTAGATTACATTCAAGTTATATATGAAGGAAATTCTTCTCTTTAATTATTATTATGAAAAAGGAAGATAAAATAACTAATCTCATTAAATTTAATTATGATAAACTTTCACTTATAAAATAAAATAAAAAATTAAAATACACATATATGACATAAAAAAGTAACATATATTTTTAAAACTCAATTATTTCTCATAATGAGATAGAAATCTTATATTAATTAAAATCTTATATTGATTAAAGTAGAATCATCAAGCAAAAAATGATTTTATTATTTTCATAATTCTTTATAGCAACCTTAAAAATAATTATGTAAACTTGATTATTTGTAACACTAAAATGTTAATTTTATACCAACTAAAATAAATCCATCAAACCCAAAAAAATAATTTTATTATTTTTATAGTTTATTATAAATAACATAAAATATTTAAATGTTTCTATAATTAATAAATATATATATATATTTCATATAATTCAAAAATAACTATTAATTTAATCCTATACTTAATGATTATCCTTCTTAAGGGTTTTACAAATTAACCATTTTAAATCTAATGTGGGTAACCTTTTTTTCACTTTCTTATTGTATATTAAAAAGGGTTATAAATATTATATTTATAATTATATTTTAATGATTATTTTCCTGGGGAATTTTAAAACATAATAATAATTAAATTTTAAATCCTATTAGTAACTCTTTTCATTTTCTCTGAAAAGAGTTTTATAATATATTCACACACTATACTTTTAATCTACTTTGTTTTTTTTTTTTTTTTTTCTTATTTAATAAATCACTTATCTTTTATCAAAATATTTTATAATAAAAACATAGCTATATATATTCCAATAAGCTGGAGAAAAAAAAATCCAATTAAAATATAAAAAATATATATTGCAATAAGCTAAAAATAAATAAATTCCAAAACTCAATGTCCATAAAATGAGAAGAAAACGCTCCTTTAAAGCCAACTTCAATGTCCATAAAAATAGAGAAAACACTTATATTAATTATTTAAGAAGAACTTAGTATCAACTATCAAACATGATTTGAAAAATATAATATATATGCTTAATTCACCGATGAGAAAAGCTAATCACCGCAAAATGCTGGAGAGCTGCATGCATCACAGTGATTACATTTTATTTTCAACCTTCCAGAACCAGCCAACAAAGGTCCAAGAACTAATTTACAAATTTATAACCTAGCTGAACATTGTAAATTCAATGACAAAGATACCATATCACAAATTAAGCATTTCCTTTTACAATCTGAAATGTTAAAGTAGTTATCTAAAACCAATTTGGGACAAATATCTCCTTCATCCTCTTCTTCATTATTCCTTATCTTATTTAAGTCTAACTTTCCATTATACTTTTCATTTATCTATCTTATGGCAATTCTTAAAAACCTTGGTCCTAATTATTAACAAATCATTAAATTTAAAATAAAAATATCTTACTTAAATATACTTAAATCCATTGTTTACAGAGCATCAGCTTTACATCGAAATATTCCAAAAAGACTTAATGAGTTCCGTATGGTGCTGGAAAATAGGACAGAAACATGTGTGTCAGAATGGCCTAAGACAATGTGCACCACAATGTCTCAGATAGGTGCATTTTTCACTCAAGTAGACAATCTGCAATACAATGGGGAGGTCAAGATGTCTGCATGTAAGGTACATTTTATCATAAGTTTTTTTCCAAATCTGCAACTATGACACTCATTGTTAACGCAGAAATTAATTCCATTTTGCATCATGTTCCCTCATGTGATCCATCTCTGCTGCTGTGCTCCTTTGCCCTTTGCGCCTGTAGAATCCAATCTGTCCTCAACAATTCATACAGCATGACAGTCACGCAAGACGCTTGAGCTGCAAGCAAACCCACCCAGATTCCCACAAATTGAAATTTGAATACAAATGCCATCACAACTGCAACGGGCATACCAATGAAGTAGAATGCAGCCAGGTTAATGTTGGCGCTGATAGTTGGCCGGGCGCTGCCGCGAAGAACACCACATCCTGTGGTCTGAGGACAATTACCCACTTCACAGAGTCCTACGATGGGGAGGGCCACGGATACCAGGGACAAAATCTGTCTATCACTCGTGAACATTCTACCCCATGTGTCACGCATGGTTACTGTAAAAATTATGGCTATGAAACTCATCACAACTGCACATGCAATGCCTACTATCATGGCCACCCGAGCCTTTGCTGGCCTGTTGGCACCAAGCTCGTTTCCTACTCTCGTTGAAACTCCTAGGCTGAGAGACGAGGGGAAGACATAAAGCAGAGATGTGGTTTGAATGAGAATTCCCATGGCTGCGACAGTTTCCTTTGGATCTAACAATAACCCACAAAGAATTATCATAATTTCATACCACCACCATTCCAAGCACACAGATGCACAGCTGGGAAGAGCCAAACTCAGAAGCGATCTCCATCCTGTGAGGCATTCTCTTGATGGCATTTGCCACGATTTCCTGTACGCACCCGACAAATACAGGTAGCCTACCAATGCCAATACCATGTTTAAATTTGTACACACTGCAGCCAGAGCGACCCCCCGAAACCCCATATCTAGATACACTACTAAGAGAAAATTAAGTGGAACATGAAAAAGAAGAGCAATCGCTGTAGACCATGGGAGCGGCGGTGTAATGTTCTGAGTTCTCAGGTAAATCCTGAGAGGATGAAGGAATGCATGCGTTATTAGATCAGGCAGGGAGAAAATGATGTAAGCACTTGCCAGGCGAGTAATGCTTTTGTCCTGGCCGAACAGTAGAAGAATTGGCTCCATATTACACCACAAAATTCCAATGGGAACCGTGGCACAGAGAAGGATGAGCACTGTTCTTTGGAGTGTGAGACCTAGAAGAGACCACCTTTTGGCTCCAAAGGCCTGGCCACATATGGGCTCCATTCCCATGGCCAACCCCGATATGACAGAATACCCTGATATGTTGGCGAAACCCATTGAAAGAGAGCCACCAGCCAGCTCCAACTCCCCAAGGTAACCCAGGAACAGCGTTGACACCATGCCTCTCAAGTATAGAAGCAGGCCCATCACTATCAATGGACCTGTAATTCTGCCCAACGTCACCATCTCCTCTAAAACCTGCAAGGTGATAGAAATCGCTACTCATTACACTGTCGTGTAAATTCTGCTAGAGATCTGATTCTTGGAACCTAAACCAAGGAGAGAAAATCACAACCTAAACCAAATCCTGGAAATTGAAATACAAATTTTGATAGCACCAGATGTTTGGACTTTGTGCTAAGGACTTTTAAAGTCGCCGTTTAACAGACTAAAACCGCCTTTATATGTTTTTGTTTTTGTATCAGCACATATATATATAATTCCACTTTTTTTTCATATATTACACAGTAGACCTGGTTACCTATTCTGGTAATAGATTTCAAATTCCACTTTTTTTCATATGTTACATGGTAGACCTGGTTACCTATTCTGGTGATAGATTTCAAATGATGTTTGTGCTATTTTTGGATAGATTTATTACATGCTGGTTTGGTATTTACAAAATTTTATTTTATTTTATTTTCGGATAATAAAATTAGGTTTTTTTGAAAAATAAAAATCCATAGCAGCAACTATGTAATGAAATACTATGTAAACAATGAAATTCAACCATCAAATATCCATAATCAAACGCAAAAAAAAAATACCAATCTTGGAACTTGAAATACAATATTGATCACCTCGTTAAGTGTTGGCCAGCGCTTGAGCTCGTTGGAATTATGGTTCGTTTCCTGATCTCGAGATTCAAAACATTCCAGAAAATTCATTTTACAGTTTATGCTACGGCGTGCTTCTAGTTGTATCTCACCATGATGGCACAGATGGAGAAGCTCTTCACCATTTTCAGTTGATCCAAACATGGCTTCAATCCCAGTCGCTCGTCACCCGACAGAGACGTGTAATTTCCCGCACAGATATGAAACTCATCAGCTCAATGCTTACGGTTATAATATCATAGCAAGGGTACGGACCTAAATGGCTCCTTCATTGGCGAAAAAAAGGAATAGAACTTAGAGTGATACAGAGTGATGAGAGTGGACAGCGTCCATTCCAGAGAAGATCGCTTTGTATACACATAGAGAATCTACGGAGATTTGAAGATCTCACACTTAATCCCCTGGACTTCTAAAATAAGGGCCGTGCAAGCAAAATACACGATGGTGTAGCACACTAGCAGTCTCTGTTCTGATTTTTCTGTGTCTAACGCAGTGCTCGTGGTGTATTCAGCTCAGACGATCGGCATCATTAAAAAATATCGATGAACACTGGCAGGGTTGATGTCAGTTGACGGCGAACCCTCGTGGATCTGTCCGGCTAATCTGGTTTTCAGAATCCGGTCCTACATCAAGCTGCCATATGTCTAGATTCATCCACCATGGGACAAAATACTTAACAGTATAGTTCCCGTTCTCACATTTAGGTTATTCATGTATTTAGAATCAATTCAAATATTTTTATAGAAATAGCTCTGACATAAAACTTGAATTGAATTATTATAAAACTAGGGTTGTAATATAGGGTAAGTGTTTTAATGTTTATAGTTTCTTTAATTTAAAGAATATTAGTAAGTGTTTATAATCACATTGGACTAACTTGGTTAGGTGGCCACTCCATTACAGACTAATGGTCGTGTACACTATGAAAAAGGGGAGGTGGAGGTGGTTCCCACAAGGAGAAGGATAACTAAAAGGAGTATAAATTTTGTTCCACCCGCTCATGAGATGAAGAGTTTATTTGAAAAATTAATACAAGAGTATAATTAGGAAATGATCTTGCATTTGAGGTGCATTTCATGGTTTTGGAATTTTAGATATGGTTTTTATGATGGCAATTTCTCTAGGAGGTGATTGGAGCTTAGCATGATGCTTTTTTTGGAGCTTAGTATGATGGTTTTTTGCAAGTGCAGTTTAAGTAGAATTATTGCAATTCTTAAATAAGTGAGTAGCTTAGGTAAAGATGAGTGGCTTAATGGGTGTTAATATAACTTTAATGGGAAACTCTAAGCATATTTTAGGTACTTTTTTTTGTTTCATTGAGCACTTTTGGTTATTGTCGTAGGATTGGCTTTTATGTTGGTGTGGGGTGGGTGGTGAGTTTCTTGTTATATGTGGGTTAGTTATGAGGGTCTTGTTCTAATTTGAGGAAGATAATGTCTTATTATATCCATGTTATAACCAATATGTTCTCTCTCTCCTCAAATAAACCAATTTTGTCTTTTATGTTGATAATGTTGGCTTTGATTCTTTATTCAAGTGAGTTTTCCTCTACTATGGTGAATCACAATGCAATTAGGGTTGGGAAGGGGAGAAAACAAAATATAGGTCAAGTTCCCATAGAATCTCAACCATATAGAGCATAAATTTGTATTGAAAACAAAAAAATACGCCATTGAGAATGAGAAGCTACCAAATTAGAAACTAAGGGGATTAAGAATGTTGTGAGAGGTAAAAAACAAAACCTAACTAATAATTAGCTTATGAAGGAACTTGAGGCTACGTCAAGGATCCCTAAAACTAAGTTCTTTAGAATAATCGGTTAATGAAAGCCTTGATTGCCTAAGCTTTGGAGAAGAAAACAAAGAAGCAATAGGACATCTTCCATACCATCAAGAATTTTGAGGAACATTTGAGGTTGCATGTTAAGTAGTGCTTGGAATTAGGATATGAGTCTTATAGGTCATACAAGAAGTTGGAAACATAAAATAGGAAAGTTTCTTTTCTCTATTGACTATATAGAATGTAGAGAGGGAGATTAATACACCCACAAAAGAGTATATGGGATGTATAGAGGGAGATTAATACACCCACAAATATGCTTGTTGAGGATAGTGCTCAACAACTTATAACTTGATTTCTAGTTTTTTATTATTATTGTTAGTAGTATTGTCTTTTTAGATGTGGTTCATAGACTCCGAAGATCGGTGAGTACTATGTCCACAAAAACATTATTACAAGTAGATCCACCTCAAGGGATCATTTCCCACTCACTCATTAAGAGAGCCTAACTATAACAACTCATAATTAAAATATATAACTAATTATATTGAATTATGCAATTAATAATCAACACACAACTATTCAACTGTTTAACATAAATTTTCGAAAAAAAAGAGTAGAGACGACTTACTTGTATAAATGATATTCCTTGCTTGTGCTTTTGGAGTTGAATGCTCTTTGAATTCCGGTAACTGCAACAAAGTTTTTGAGGACGACTCTTAAACCAACCATAGGCTTAGCTGCACATACTCTTTGTACAGTTGGCCACCCGCGAATCCTCAATCAATGTACTACTACTGGGGAATCTTTAGTCTCAGAACACTTTTCTCCCAAGAGAATAGATGAAGGAATATATGAATCTCATCCTCCTCATTGTCAGTTAAATACACCAAAAAATGGAAAGGGATCTTCATAACATTCCATGTGTCAACGTGCCATCTTTTATTTCTTTATTTTAAGTTTTACTTAATTTAATATTCCTCTTAATTTAACCGTTTCTTATTTTATTCCTTTTATATATATTTATTTAGAACTCACTTTATTATTTATTATTTTATTTATTTATTATTATATTCTCTTCATCTATTGATATTGTTTACTATTATTATTTTTTTCTGTAATTGTTTATTAATTTATTTACTTATATTTTTAATATTATTACACAACACGTTGAGCCGAATTGAATGATGACCTCTCCATATGAATTTTAACCATTTCAAAATCTTTATTATAATTATAAAACTTATTGATATTATGAGCCAAATATAAATAAACCAGATTATTCTCATTATTTCATTTTGCAAACCAATAATAAAATTATATTTAAATAATATTGATAAGTTAACTTATAGTTGAATAGATATCTTAATTTTCCTTTAAAGAGTCTTTAACCAAAAATTCTTATAATTATTTTTGTGTATATATAATCAATCTTACCTGATTTTAAACGCAAAAAAATAGAAATACAATAAACATGTCTAATTTTAGTAGTTAAGTATAGAGTTTGTTCTCTTCTTAGTATGGTTCAATTAATGCAAAAGCCAAAAATTCTTATAACCATTTTTGTGTATATATAATCTTACTTGCATAACGTTAAAAATATATATATAAAAAAATAAAAAATAAACCTATCTGATTTGAATGGTTGGGTGTAGGGTTTGTTCTCCTCTTCACTAGGGTTCAATTCGTACGAAAGACTTGTCAACTCTGTGTGAGAAGATAATAAAACTAAAGCTATAAAATTCTTTGTGAGAAGATAATAAAAGTGAGCCTATGAAAATTTTAAGATTAATCCCCAGTTGATCCAGAAATGACAGGCTCAGCCGTACTTTCTTGTACTGATTCCAAACAAATCACATAAAACAATAGTGATGTTTCTGATGCTTTAATTTCTCAGTGGAGAAGCTGATTGGTCCACCCGCAGTGATATTGGAAGCCAACCAATTGTCTGTGCCGAGCACGCCATCGTTGCAGACCCCGTTCTGATGAACTCCCAGTGATATTGGAGCCTACAGCCAATTGTGTGTGCCCACGACGCCTTCATTGCAGAACCCGCTGTGACGAACTGCCAATTATCTATTGTAAAGGGTGGAGGGCAACCAATTGTGTGTGCCCACGACACCTTAACTGCAGAATCCGCTTTGATCAACTCCCAATGATACGTTGTAAAGTTTGGAGGACAACCAATTGTCTGCGCGCACGCCACCACCAAAGAGATGGTACAGTCAGCTCGCCCAGACTTCCACGGCTGTATACAGATACAAGAAAGCATGGATTGCAACTAGGTTCATAAAATCGGGAAATATCGAAGATATAGTACTAGTTGTTGTCCATATATACATGTGAACGACAGGGCCTCTTTGTGGTTCCATCGAAAACTCCAATTTGATTTCCCCGGGGAGTTTGATACGGTGACACTCAATTTTTTATTTGGGTATATATCAGATAGGAATTTGGTGGATCAACAGTCATTGTAATGTCAATTGGAATATTTTCAAAATCTATAAACAGAAATGATAGCAAATGGTTGACTTATTTTTAGAATATTTGGAAGTTTGTAATTAAAACATTAATCCTCAAAAATAAGTTTGAATATTTAAATAGATTTAAGACCATTTATGAGGTGTAGATTAGTTGGTTTGCATGAAGTTTAATCTTATGAGGTCAGAGGTTCAAATTTTATGGGGAAAGGTTGTGAGGATAGAAAGCATTTTGGGGGAATTAAACTTCACAAAGGGGAGCCTCACACAATCTTGTCCTAGTGACAAGCATCCTATTGTGTGTGGATATGACTTATTCTATCCAATAAACAAGCTAGCCCCGAATCCTTTTGTGGGTGGATATGTCTTATTCTATCTAATAAACAAGCTATTTGTGGGTGGATATGTCTTATTCTATCTAATAAACAAGCTAGCTCCGCCCGCCCAAACTCTCATTGTGACAAGTATCCCATTGTGGGTGGATATTTCTTATTCTATCCAATAAACAAGCTAGCCCCACCCCAACTCTCATTGTGGAAGAGCAACCTAGTAAAAAAATTAATTCTGGGTGGATATGTCTTATTCTATCCAATAAACAAGCTAGCCCCGCCCAAACTCTCATTGTGGAAGGGAAACCTAGTAAAAAAAAGTAAGCATCCCATTGTGGGTGGATATCATATCCTGTGACAAGCATCCCATTGTGGGTGGATATGTCTTTTTCTATCCAATAAACAAGTTAGCCCCACCCCAACTCTCATTGTGGAAGAGCAACATAGTAAAAAAAATAAGCATCCCATTGTGGGTGGATATGTCTTCTTCTATCCAATACACAGGCTAGTCCCAACCTAAGGGCAACCTAGTAAGAAAAATAAAATAAAGGAAATTCGAAATCCCCAATATTTGATAAGCATCCCATTGTGGGTAGATATGTCATCTTCTATCTCGTAAATAGACTTAAGCATCCCACTACAGGTGGATATGTTTTTTCTATCCAATACACAAGCTAGCCCCAACCTTAGTAAGAAAAATAAAATAAATTAAATTCAAAATCCCCAAAATTTGAAGAAGCATCCCATTGTGGGTGGATATGTCCAGTGTAGGTGGATATGATTTTTTCTATCCAATAAACAAGCTAGCCCCAACCTTTGCAAGAAAAATAAAATAAAGTAAATTCAAAATCCCCAAAATTTGATAAGCATCCCATTATGGGTGGATATGTCATCTTCTATCTAGTAAACAGAGTTAAGCATCCCACTGTAGGTGGATATGTTTTCTTCTATCCAATAAACAAGCTAGCTCCAACCTAAGTGCAACCTAGATTCAAAATCCCAAAAAAAAAATTCAACTGCTAAGCCTCCTATTGTGAGTGGGTATGTCCTCTTTAGCAACCAATATTTCATAGTCCATAGGCTCATTGATACCATTGGGCTAGATATGCCTACCGCTAGATTATGTCCATGTTTAAATCTAACCGTGGACATATATAGCCCAACCACATTAATGAATCTATAAACTGAAAAATATATATCACAGTGTTTTCAATTTAATAAATAGACAAACATCAACCTAAACAAAATTCCGTATAAAACACTAAAATAAAAAAAAATTCAAAATCCTAAAATATAATGGTCGGCCTATACACCTCAACCACATTAATGAACCTATAAACAATCAAATATGTATTACCATCTTCTTCTCTATTTAATAAACAGACAAACTCAACGTAAATACATGGCAGCAATAAAAAAACTAAAATAAAATAAATTCAGAATCCCAAATATTGAGACCTGATTTTTACAGACCAGTTATTAATCAAATTAGGAAACAAAAACCGTCCGGGGAACAAGATAATGACACCGTATCCCACGCTCACTGGTTGCGCCTAAGGAAAGAAACGTTTCGGAAAGGGTTATTTAAAGCCAATAAGTGTTAAGTCAGTAGCAGTCTGCTGGTACGAAATCAAGCAAGGTAAACGAAACTTCGTCGCAGTAGCCACAGTCATGGTACTGTCCTTTTCAACTTTTATATCCACTATCTTGCTCCATCCATGGTCCCAAGTACAGTCGTCTTGTGCACATCACAACAGTAGTCAAATCTCTAAAGATGTTCTAATTGTTGTGCACTCGGATCCACTTCTGGATTTTTGGCGTTGGCTTAAATTAGGCTTTCCATTGATGTTTAGAATGATCTAAATCTTCATCGTCGTAGTTATCAATGCTGCAAAAATTCTTTCTGTCGCACAATTCTTAATCGATTCGCCAACCAAGGATCACGGCGTTACATTACATCGATGAGTTGATTAGGAGATGATAGGAAGTGGGGCAATTTTTAGTTTGGGAATATCTTAGAATTTGATGTAGGATAGTGAAGTCAAACCATTGACTTTGTTGCTATCTATGAGAGTTAGGAATACGAGTTGTTTTTAGTGTGATTTTTTGGAAGTTTTTCTGGTGGGTTTTTTCTGATTTAATTTCTCTAAAAACTCGCAGGAATTTATTGAAATCACAAGTTTGGTGGGTAACCCTGCACAATCTAAGTGCCCTAGGGGTTTTTGAGGGTGTTGAATCCATATATACAGTGAAAAAACAAGTGTAAATAACACAAATCAAGATTTCACCTCCAATTTTTTCACCGGATTCTGACACCAAAAGGTCCAAAAAGTTGCACTATAGGCAACTCCTTCCGGAGTATACCCAAAATATGTATTATATTATTATTATCCAATTTTAAGGCCACGACCAAGTCAGACACCAAATTGGTGTATGAGACCCCCTTGTTTGTGGGACAAGGGGCCCACCTCTACGCAATGATTTGCCTACTAAGTCTACGAAGGCATACATATTCTACCCCCTCTAGGTTTGAACTTGTGACCTCTTAGGAGGGAACATATGCTCTTAACCATTAGGCCCACTAAAGTTCAATTCAACAATGGTAAAGGTCGGAGGGACATCTCCAAATTTAAGTGCATAAGAGGATGAGCGTTTATGGCCACCACTAGATTTTAAGATATAAAGCCATCCTAAAATTTGAAGCGACATGTAGGTTAGGGTTGTATCTATCAAACTAACTACCTAACATTCAATATTGCAGTGAGTGGTATACAGGTTAAGACATTTAGAAAGTCGAAACGACATGTAGGGAAGGGTTGTGTCTATCCACCTAGCTACACAAAGATCAATGTTAAGGCAAGTGGTATTTGGGCTAAGCCACCTAAAAATTCAAAGAGAGATGTAGGGAAGGGTTGTGTCTATCCACCTAGCTACACAAAGATCAAAGTTAAGGCAAGTGGTATTTGGGCTAAGCCACCTAAAAATTCAAAGAGAGATGTAGGGAAAGGTGTGTCTATCCACATTTAATTCCATGTAGCCACATGGATATACATGGCCTATAGGGAGGTTGAAGTATCATGGGTATGAATAGTGAAGGTAGTTACAAAAATTGCAGAGCAATCTACAAAGGCAAACACTAGAACATGGTCACAATGGGTAGACATCATGAAGTATTTATTTTAATATTATATTTTCTATGTACCTTTTTTTTTAGAATAAATATTGTCAAATATTTCAAATATATAGAGTTTTTATTTACTGTATATGGACACTTGTCATCTTCACATGATTATGTAAAAAGATGTCTATATCAAATTGATTATAAGAAATTAGAAAGATGAGCTTATTTAAGCTCTCTTCTTCTCATGTGACATTAATTTGGAATTTTAAAAGCTCTCATATAAAGTATGTAACTTTTCTTTTCCTTAGATTAATAAAAGCTATGTGTCTGACACCACTTTTTCATCATAGTGGTATACAAGCTACTATGATGTGATGGTGAAGAGGATGTTTCATTACTGAAGTCACTTTGTTATCATAGTGGTATTAGAGCAACTATGATGCGGTTGTTGGTAAATACTGAAGTCAATTTGTTATCATAGTGGTATTAGAGCAACTATGCTGCGATTGTTGGTAAAGAGGAGATTTCAGCATTGAAGACTTAAGAAAACCCACGCTGTTGTATAATGTTTGTTAATATGGTACGTCGATTGTCTATTTATTACTAAGAGAAGGAAAATTAATTTTATCAATGCTCCATTCAAGTCTTCAAATTGTCTTTATCCTTTTGTCTTTCTTACATTTCCCTTATTTACATCCTATTATATTTCCAACAAAGGTTGCTTAGAGTTGATCTCTTCTCTTCCTATGTGGTGACAAAAATTTGTATCATTCACCCATTCTATACACAGAAGAGAGATTTTAATTTAAGATGATACAACATCATGCACTTGGTATCCATTGATAAAATCCTTCAATCCATTGTTTTCCATTAAATCCCCTCAAATGCAGTAGTGCCTACGTATTTTCCTTACATAAAGTGGATGGTAAAATGCAAATAAATGACCACAATCCTTTCCAACCCCAAGCTAGTGGCTATTGCTACATTGTGTACTATTTGGTTCATGTGTTGCTTCCATATTTTGACCTTAAAGAAGGTCAATTGACATCCTCACAATTTGATTTATGTATCTTTATTTTTTCATAGTGTGACCTCTCCCAATATCAATTACATGCAAATGTGATCTAACACTTTAACATTTTGGCCCTTTTTTGGGTATATTTTCTGGTCAATTTTACCTGAAATCTAGTAAGGATTTGTTGGAATTCTGAGTTTAAGTTTTGTAATATACAAGATTTGAGTGCCCTGGGGTATTTTCATGGCTTTGAATCCATTTATGTATCAAAAAAGACATTTTAAGAAATGAAAAATCACAAGCTCACCAAAAATTGTATCGTCGAATTCCATCTAAAAAAGGCAAAATGTTGAATACTTAGAAGGCACATTATATGTGATGCTAAATAAATAACGGTGACAATTCATGACAATCCTCTTGGATGACCAATTCCTATGATCTATCTTTCATACCATGAATTCCATTTTCCAAACTCAAGGGACTACCTAGAAATTTTTTCCAATTCATTCTTTATTCATTATTTATCCACAAGAAATTGCGTGCTTTCTTTCCATGATTTCCCCTTGAAATCCACAATCAATTTATTTCCCTCTAGAGAGTTTCATTTAGAAAGTGTGTAAGAAGAATCTCAAGAATCTCTCAACCACAATATGAAGAGAAGATCAATTTTTATAGATCTAAATTGTTTATTAATGAAAGGCATAGTAGATCCAAATTGTTTGGTAATGGAGAATGAGCGAGAACCATTACAAATTCTTACTGAAATATGACTGCGGATATTTTCTTCAGACCATAAAAAATTTAAGTAACCACAGAGGCTACAATTCTTCCCAAAACTGAAGATATATCTACTTATCATTCTATAAAATATTCCTAGAATAGAAAATACTTACATTGCAACATAGATTAGATTATCAAAAGGAGAGATCCAACCGAGAGCCCATCAACAAAGACCATTACTTGGGAGTCATTCTTTCATTGGCTTCAAGTCCTCTTTTTGCCTGGTGCAACACTAGAACCAACCATGGGGGTTTCCCTTAATGAGCCTTTGATATATCACGCATGTTCATGGCATACTAAGCAATACCGTTAATTTGATTGCATATTGGAAAATACCTCTAAAAATAACACTATTTAACCCCCTACCAATACAAACCCAATACACCTTCCCAATTTCTGAAACCTCTACTTTCACTAGATATTATATGTATCCATTTTCATTAACATTTTTTATACCCCTTTATATTTTTCATTAACTTTGAACTTCATTTTTTATACATTCCAATATAAAAACCCTTTACCCCCCTTTATATGCTCAATATATTATGTTATTTTTTCCTCAATATATAACCCCCAATATGAACGCACGTGGTATGGTACTTCTGCCCCTATGAAGCCAACATAGAATCAACACCACCATTATCAGATTGCATGAAGCCTCCAACAACATTCTCTAAAGTTGTTATCCTAGAACCTAGAGCAACCACTTCTTTACGAAGGTCATTGAAAGAAGATTTCAGATTGCTAATAATCCTCAGAAATTTAGCCTCCACAAGGAGCTGGGAGGATTGACATTGCCTATCAGTGATTTCATCCAGGTTTTTCCTTGCCATCCTTAACACTTCGAGCACATCCAACAATTTATTAATCAAATGATATATATCACCAAGGTTCGGAGGGGGATAGGGGGTTTCCATGCAGAAGGAGAAGTGTTGTCACCAAAATATAACCACTCTATTAAGTTTCGCCAACTTTACAAAACCACCAAAGCTATAATCACCAATAGAGGCATGGGAGGCTATGCTTATCTTTTTTCAACCAAACATGAGGAAAAATTATGTGTCCATTGGGGATTTCAAAGCCAAATCCCACTTAGAGCATGATAGAGGACATTGAGAGGATCGACAGATAAAGTGACTCAATGATGATATTAATTCAATTTCCCTTCTCAACAAATTATAGACAAGCTTCAAAACGATATCCCACCAAGCTTGCATTAGGGAATATAAATGCAGAGGTCTTTTAAAATTAGGGAGGGGGAAGGGATTTTGAAACCTAGGAGAGAGAAACGGACACTTGGGGAGGGATTAAAAAAATGGGGGCTTAGGAAACTGGAAACCTCGATCCAAAATATACTTATAACAACGAAAGTACTTTGAGATCACACATTGAGGAAACTGGAGGTCCTACCTGATTGACACAAAGATTTTCCAAATAGATCAAATTTTAAATTCAAAAGGAAATGAGAAGGATTTGGCATGTTATATTATATGGGCAATTTTAAAATTCCTTTGATCTAATTCAAGTAATTGTTGGGCCATATCAAAGCCACATTTGGCCAAAGCATCCATTGTTGAGTTAAGGTGCATGTAGACATGGATGAATTTTATGTGTTCAAACTGGGAGGTAAGTAATAGTATCTGAAGAAGAATGGGAGAGAGATTAATACTCGTTCCACACTTAACCTTAACCACCTCTCAAATTATTACCATTTATTATCCAAAATCTACCATCCCGAAGACATTTCTTTTCAAGGAAATTTCCAAGCCCTTCCAAAGTGCCTGGAACTATACCTAGTTGTTGGTATCTTGAACCAACCCCATGTGAAATGAGTTTCTATTTTTCCATCGATGCTAATGAGATCCCCCCCGATCCAACCTCTTCCAACAAAATCTCAACTTATTACCAACAACTTGCAATGGAAATTTCTTACACAAGGAATCGCATTAAGGATATCAATTTCCGTGTTGTACTTATACATGGAATTACATTAAGATATTAATTTTTGTGTTGTACTTTTACATGGAATTATATAAAGCTTATTCCATATTGAAATTTAGGAAAAATAATTAAGTGGAGGTGAATAAAAAAACAAAAGGTATTAATTTTTGAAAATTTTTAAGTTTTATAATGAATGGAAAAAAGAAAGTGGGAATGAATAAATAGATGGAATTTTAAATATAAAGTACCTTTTACTTCAAGGGGAGGAATAAACAATATTGTAATATTTAATTCTTCAGTATTCGTGAAGAAATTAAGTGGGCATAAGAGTCAAATTTTGAAACTTTTAACAAGTAACATAAATTTTTAAGAGTTGAATAGAACCAAGTGCAAAGCTAAATCAATCTCTTTCTTCAAGAGACTATAAATTCTTCTATTTCTTCCTTTATTTTTGTGTATGATATCTTTTAATTTATGTTTTCGGTACCTACAAATATCTCTAAGAAAAACACTTAGAAACGTGTCAAAGATTGTCAATTTATTCTGTGAATATAATAAATTAGTGGGCTCCAATCACTATAAAACTTGGAGATGGCATATCAAAAGCGCACTAGTATACAATGAACTATGGAAAGATATATGCAGTGGTAACATTAAGCCAATGACCCCCCTAATGTTGGTCCACTAACTAGTTGAGAACTATAAGATGAAAAGGATTTGGAATTGTTGAAATATTCTATAAACGAATAAATGTATTACTCATATTTAAAATTCCCCTTATGCATGTGAATATTTAAAAATTTGATGGACAACACTGAGGTCAAACAATTGACCTCACTATTGTGTGTTGAATTATGGGATATTCACTTCACAAAATCTACAATCGGGATAAGTTCAACACAATTCAATAGTGTTAAAGGTTGAAGGGAGACCTCCATAGTTAAGTGAATAATAGGATGAGTGTTGATGGTCAGCTGCAAGATCTTAAGATACAAAGAAATCCCAAAATCTAAAGTGACATGCAGGGTAGGGTTGTATCTATCCACCTGATTACATAAATTTAGTGTTGCGGTGGCTGGTATGCAGGTTAAGTCATTTGGAAAGTCAAAAAAACATGTAGGGAAGGTTTTTGTCTACCCACCTAGCTACACAATGTTCATTGTTGTTGTAGGTGGTGGGACAGTAGGGAAGGGGTGTGTTTATCCACTTAGTTATGCAATGTTCAATGCCACAACATGTTGTATACACGTCATCAAATTTGAAGTGATTTCAAATTTGATGGTGAATATATATCACTTGTTTCAATATTGAATGAAATGTAGCCACATGGATATACATAGCCTATAGGGAAGGTGAAGTGTGACGGAAATGAGTAGCGAAGATAGTTACAATAATTATAGAGTAATGTATAAATGCAAACACTAGAAAATGGCCACAATGGGTAGACATCATCATCACAAAGTATTTAGTTTAAAATTATATTTTCTAACTATGTATTCGGTTTTCATAGAATAAATATTGGTAGAATAGATATTGCAAATATATAGAGTATTTATTTATTGTATATGGACACTTTTCATCTTTACATGATTATGTGAAAAGATGTTTTTATCAAATTTAGAATAAGAAATTAGAAACATGAGCTTATTTAAGCTCTCCTTTTTTCATGTGACAATAATTTGGAATTTATAACCTCTCATATAAATTGTGTAACTTTTTTTTTCCTTCATGAATAAAAGTAATGTCTGACAACACTTTTTCATGATAGTGGTATATGAGCAACTATGATGTGACTGGTGAAGAGGATATTTTAGTACTGAAATCACTTGATATCATAGTGGTATTAGAGAAACTATGATGTGGTTGGTGACGTGGAGATTTCAGCGCTAAAGACTTTATAAAACCCATAGTGTTGTATAGTGATTGTTAATATGATACATCAATTATCTACTTATTACTAAGGAAAGGAAAATTAAATTTATTGCTCCATCAATGTCTTCAATTTGTCTTTATCCTTTTGTCTTTCCTAAATTTCTTTTATTTACATCCCATTATATTTCCAACAAAGGTTACTTAGATTTTTTCTCTTCTTCTTCCTATGTAGTGATTAACATTTGTATCATTCACCCATTGTGTACAGAGGAGAGAGATTTTAATTTAAGATGATATAACATTATGTACTCGGTATCCATAAACAAAATCCTTTATTCTATTGTTTTTCCTCAAAATCCCCTCAAATGAAATATCACTCAGGTATATTCCTTACATAAGTGGATGGTAAAATGCAAATAAATGACCATAATCCTTTTCTACCCCAAGCTAGCAGTTATTTCTACATTGTGGACTATCTGGTTCATGTGTTGTTTCTATATTTTGACATTGAATATGGTTAGTTAACACCCTTAGAATTTGATCTATGTATGCTTTTTTTTTTCTTAGTATGATCCCTCAGAATATCAATTATATGTGAGCATGATCCAAATCTTTAACATTTTGGCCCTTTTTTTGGTATATTTTCTAAGTTTTGTGAAACCTAGTAGGGATTTGTTAGAATTGTGTGTTTAAGATTTGTAATTTACACAATCTAAGTTCCTTGGGGGGTTTCATGGTGTTGAATCCATTTATGTATTCAAAAACACATTTCATGAAATGGAAAATCACAATCTCACCAAAACTTGTATCATCAAATTCCAACCAAAAAAGAAAAAAATGTTTAATAGTTAGAATACACATTATATGTGATGCTAAATAAATAATGGTGGCAAGTCATGACAATCCTTTTGTGTGACCATTTCCTCAAATCTAACTTTCATATCATGAATTCTATTTTCCAAACTCAAAGGACTACCTAGATTTTTTCCTAATCCAGTATTTATCCACGAGAAATGGTGTTCCTTCTTTCCATTATTTCCTCTTAAAATACATAATTAATTTCTTCCCCTCTAGAGAGTTTCATTGGAAAGTTTGTAAAAAGAAAGTTAGGCATGCCTCAACTACAATAGATCAATAGAAAATCAATCACTATAGATCTAAATTGTTTATTATATGAAAATCATATTAGGACCAAATAGTTTGGTAATGAAAATCCCAACCCAAATCCTTTGTTAAGGTTAGTGGTTGGTGGTTCATATAAAAAGATACGTATACAAAAGCTCAAGCATAATTTAGGCAATTTGAACCCACCATGAATCTTGTTCAATATTTGGTATGCATCACACCAAAATCACTAGAAATAGTCAACACAAACAAAGATATGAAGATGTGTTATATAGAAACATAGATTGGGCTTCAAGTATCACAACAATTTGCAAGATCTACACATCCAAAGCTCAAGTCCATGGAACATGCAGTGAAATCATCCAACAATATCGATTGTCAAATAAAATCTCAACTTATTAGCAAAAACTTTCAAGGGAAATTTCTTACACATGGAATTGCATAAATCTGATCACATTTTGATATTTAGGAAAATAAAAGTGAGGGTGACTAGAAAAACAAAAGGTATTCAATTTTTGAAAATTTTTAAGTTTTATAATGAATGGGGGAAAGAAATTGGGAGCAAATAAATAGATGGAATTTTAAATTTCAAGTAGCTTTTACTGCAAGGGGAGGAAGAGACAATATTGTAATATTTAATTCTTCAGTACTCATGAAGAAATTAGTGGGCATATGATTCAAATTTTGAAACTTTTAACAAGTAACATAATTTTTTAAGAGTTGATTAGAACCAAGTACAAATCTCAATCAATATCTTTCTTCAATAAACTATAAGTGTTTCTAGTTATTCCATTTTTGTGGTGTATGATATGTTAATTTGTGTTTATGGTACCTACAAATCTCTCTAAGAAAACACTTAGAAAAATGTCAAATCCTGTGAATGTATTCTATGAATCTGATAAATTAATGGGCTTTATGAGTTATAGAACTTGGAGATTTCATATGGAAAGAACAATAATATACAATGAACTATGGAAAGATATATGTAGTGGTAACATTGAGCCACTGACCCCACTAATGTTGTTCCATTGGCTAGGTGGGAACTATAAGAAGAAAATGATTTGGAATTGTTGAAATATTCTATAAATGAAGAAACATATACTCATACTGAAAATTTCCCAGATGCATGGGAATATTTCAGAATTCGATGCATAGGATCGAGATCAAACAATTGAACTTTCTTTTCTCTATTGAGTTTTGAGATATTCACTTCACAAAATCTGCAATCAGGATAAGTTCGACACAATTCAACAGGGGTAAAGGTTGAAGATAAACCTCCATATTTAAATGCATAAAAGGGTAAGTGTTTATGGTCAATTGTGAGATATTAAGATACAAATCAATCCTGAAATATGAAGTGACTTGTAGGGAAGGGTTGTATCTATCCACTTAACTATGTTGCATTTAATGTTGCAGTGGGTGGTATACAGGTTAAATCATTCAAAAAGTTGAAGTAACAAGTAGGGAAGGCTTATGTCTATCCACCTGGCTAAATAATGTTCAATGTTAAGGCTAAGACATCCAAAAAGTCAAAGGGACATGTAGGGATGAGGTTTTCCTATCCACCTAACTATATAATGTTCAATGTTGTGATAGGTGGTATACATGTTGTCAAATTTGAATTGCTTTCAATTTTTATGGAAACTATCACTTCTTGCAATATTGAATGCCATGTGGCCAAGTGGATATATATGGCCTAGAGGGAAGATGAAGTATCATGGGTATGAATAGTGAAGATAATTACAACAATTACATAGAAATCTATAATGACAAACACTGAAACATGGTCACAATCGGTAGACATGATGACCCTAAAGTATCTAGTTTAATATTATATTTTCTTGGTATGTACTTAATTTTTTCTAGAATAAATATAGTCATAAAAGATATTTCAAATATATATAGTATGTATTTATTGTATATGGACACTTGTCATCTTCACATGATTATGTGAAAATATGTGTATATCAAATTTACTTTAAGAAAATGGAAAGATGAGCTTATTTAAGCTCTCTTTTTCTCATACGATAGTGATTTGGAATTTTATAAGCTCTTTTATAGACTATGTAACTTTTCTTATCCTTGATTAATAAAAGTTAAGTGTCTCATGACACTTTTTCATCTTAGTGGTATACGAGCAACTATTATGTGGTTGTTGAGGAGGAGATTTTAGTCTTGAAGTCACTTTGTTATCCTAGTCATATTAGAGCTACTATGATGTGATTGGTGAACAGGAGATTTCAATGTTGAAGATTTTAGAAAACCCACAGTGTTGTATAGTCATTGTTAATATGGTATGTTGATTATTGTTTTATTACCAAGAAAAATAAAATAAAATTTCTTGCTCCATTCAAGTCTTCAAATTGTCTTTATCCTTTTGTCTTTCTTACATTTCCTTTATTTACATCCCACTATATTTCCATAAACAATTCCTTAGACTTGATCTCTTCTTCATCCTATGTGGTGCATAAATTTGCATCACTCACCCATTCTGTACACAGAAGAGAGATTTTAATTGAACATGATACAAAATCATGTGCTTGATATCCATAGACAAAATCCTTCATTCCATTTTTTCCCTTCAAATGCCCTCAAATTCTATAGAAACCAGGTATTTTCCATGTACATAATGTGGATGGTAAAAATGCAAATAAATGAACCCAATCCTTTCCAACTGCAGGGCTAGTAGCTATTGCTACATTTGTGTACTATCTGTTCCAAGTGTTGCTTCTATGTTATGATCTTGAAGATGGTTAGCTGACATCCTCACAATTTGATTTATGTATCCTTTTTTATTTTATTTTTCTATGTGTGACCTCTCCCAATATCAATTATCTATGAGTCTGATTCAACTCTTTAACGTTTTGGCCCTTTCTTGGGTATATTTTCTAGTCAATTTTACCTAAAATCTAGTAGGGATTTGTTGGAATTGTAAGTTTAACCTATGTAATCTACACAATTTGAGTGCCCTAGGGCTTTTTCATGGTGTTGAATCCATTTATGTATTCAAAAAGACATTTAAAAAAATGAAATATCATGATCTCACCAAAACATTGCATAATCGAATTCCAACCAAAAGATACAAGATGTTGAATAGTTAGAACACGCATTATATGTGATAATAAATAAATAATGGTGGCAAGTCACGATAATCCTTTTGTATGACCAATTCCTATAATCTATATTTCATACCATGAATTTGGTTTTCCAAACTCAAGGGACTATCTAGCATTGTTTCCCATTCATTATTTATCCACAGGAAATTGTGTTCCTTCTTTCCATGATTTCCTCTTGAAATCCACAATCAATTTCTTTCTCTATAGAGATTTTGCATTGGAAAATGTGTAAAAAGAATCTCAAGCATACTTAAGCATACCATTTCTTGTGTTCCTTCTTTCCATGGTTTCCTCTTGAAATCCACAGTCAATTTTTTTCTCTATAGAGATTTTGCATTGGAAAATATGTAAAAAAAATCTCAAGCCTACCTCAACTGTAACAGATCAAGAGAAGATCAATCACTATAAATCTAAATTATTTATTAATAAAATCATAAAAGATACAAATTTTTTGGTAATGAAAATCCCAACCCAAATCCCTTGTTAAGGATAGTGGTTGGAGGGTCATATAAAAATTACCATTATACAAAACTTCAAGCATATTTTAAGCAATTTGAACCGATCACAAATATTGTTCAAATTTTAGTATGCGTCACACCGAAATCGATAAAAATAGCCAAAACAAACAAAATATGAAGATGTTTTTATATAGAAACGTAGATTTGGCTTTGAGTATCACAACCATTTGTGAGATCTACACATCCAAAGCTCAAGTCCATGTTGCATGCAGTGACATCATCCAACAATATCGATTGTCAAACAAAATCTCAACTTATTACCAACAACTTGCAAGGGATTTCTTACACATGGATTACATTAAAGATATCAATTTTTAAGATGTACTTATACATGGATATACATTTCACATTGAAATTTAGGAAAATAAAGTGAGGGTAAATAGGAAAAACAAAAGGTATTCAATTTTTGAAAATTTTTAAGTTTTATAATGTATGGGGAAAAAGTAATTGGGAGTGAGAAAATAGATGGAATTTTAAATTTTAAGTAGCTTTTACTTTAAAGGGCGAATATTGTAGTATTTAATTCTTTAGTACTTATAAAGAAATTAAGTACGAAGTTAAGTCAAATTAAAAAACCTCTAATAAGTAACATAATTTTTTAAGAGTTGATAAGTACAAGTACATATATCAATTAATCTATTTTTCGAGAGACTGGAAGTGTTTGTAGTTCTTCTTTTTTAATTTTTATTTTTTTGGCATATGATATGTTAATTTGTGTCTTTGGTACCTATGAATATTTTTAAGAAAAAAGCTTAAAAAAATGTTAAATTTTGTAAATGTATTCTATGAATTTGATAAATTAGTGGGCTCCAAGAATTATAACATTTGGAAATGACATATGGAAAGCACACTAATATATAATGAACTATGTAATAGTAACATTAAGTTATTGATATTGCTAATGTTTCTTCATTGGCTAGGTGGGAACTATAAGATGAAAAGGATTTGGAATTGTTGAAATCTTCTATAAATGAAGAAATGTATACTCATATTGAAAATTCCCTAGATGCATGGTATTCTCGGAAAATTTAAAAAGAGATGCTTGAAAGTCAACCCAAAATAAAAGGGTTAATCTGTAATTCGCATTGCTTCAACAAAAACTAAATGATGGTACTGATGTATTAGAATATTTCCATATTAGAGAACTCCAAACAAAATGTCAAACTAGAAATAAATAAGGCAAGATATACTCATGTCAATGATTATTTGAGAGAAACCATCTTGATTGTAAAATTTTCACCATCTTATAAGCATTTTTTTGGAGAATTTAAAGTTGACTGGTAAATTAGATAAGAATTCATTTAATCAATTGAATTAATTGTTATATCAATATGATAAGACTTTTGGAAAGAAGAAACAAACTAGACATGATATGTTCTCTATAGGAGAGAGCTCCAAAAAGAAATATAAACTAAAATTTCAAGAGAAAGAAGAGCTCCAGTCAATAATATATAGATTCAATACTGCTCATGAAATTTGCTAAATCACAAGACTTGAAGCTACTCTACTAATCCGCAGAAGTTAATTCACCATCTAAAACAAGAATCATAGACATGCAAAAGGAAACATCCCACATACACAATGATTTATCTAGGGGGAAGAAATTGCTCAAAACACCTTACTATCTATATTTCATTAATCAAAGAATAGAGAAGAAATGCAATTCTTTCTCAAGCTTGAGCACACCCTACAAGTATATAGTCTATCCTTGTCCTTGACTAACTGAACCTGGCCAAGACTTAACCAATTTCAAGCCTTCCCAAGATCCTATTTACTTGCATTGTTCCCTTGAGAAATTGCCCTTATTTTTTTAGGAATTTCACATCAAGGAGTTGTGCAATATCCTTAGGTCAATCTCTAACTGAATGCACCACCTGTACACATGGGAATATGTTATAACTGATAGTACACTGCATTAGAATCTCCATCTCAACTGGGTAACTCAAACTCTCTACATGCAACAATTATTTTGGGATGATTGATTAGTTAACTGGTTGATTACTAAGTGCGGTTGAAGTTCCACTTCCACAACTTGACCTCCACTAGTTATTTTGACAATTAGAACTAGTTAAACTAACAATAACTCAAATTAACTGAAATAGATTGCTATATATTAGAAATCAATCATGTAGAAATGAACTCAAGCTTCCCCAAATCAAATTTACTGAATTAACTGAGTGACAAGTGCCATGTCACCTCAGTTAACTACCTCTAAGTATTCTACTAAAATGGAAGTTCAATTTTTAATCTAGTTTAACCAAGGCAAAGTTAAAACTAGTTTTTATTGCTACATTTTCAATGCTTCCTCTAAAAAAGAAAGGGATTATCAAACACCCTTATCATGCGCCTGTGGAACTTGAATTTGCCTCTTGACTAGGCCTTTGTCAAAATATATACATCTTGTTCCTCTGTTGGAATGTACTGCAACAACATAATATGCCTTTGCACATAATCCCGTAGATGGTGATACTTGATATCAATACGTTTAGATTGATTATGAAAAACATGATTTTCAGAGAGTTTGTTACAACTCTGATTATCACATAAAATCACAGTAGGATCCATCATCTAAGAAAACAAGCCAACAAGTATTTTCCTCATCTAGATCACCTCACATGTTACTTGAATTGTAGCCATGTATTCCGCTTCTGCTGAGCTAAGTGCCACTGATCTTTGCTTCCTGTTGTACCAAGAAACCAATGCAGAATCAAAGGCTGAAAATTCCACCTGATGTAATCTTCCAGTCTGATGGACATCCCGCCCAATTTGCATCGATGAAGCGACACAACTTCACTCCCTTTATATATTTATACCAAAGTCCAAACTCGATAGTGCCTCTAAGGTACTGTAGAAAATGTTTAGCTTCCCTTAAAAATAGTTTAGTTGGCCTAACCATAGTTTGAGTAAGCTGGTTGACTACATAACACTAGTCGGATTGTGTGTTCACAAGATACATGAGTGAACCCATCAAATGTCGGTAAATAATCACATCCACTTCCTCATCTGAAGCGACATCCTCTTTCCTCTAGTCGGTCACATTATCCATGGGTTTGCACCTGTCCATGTGGAACCTCTGAGGTATCTCATTGGAATACTTTCCCTGAGAGACAAATAGTTCCCCATCACCTTGTCATACTTCCAAACCAAGGAAGTAGTGCACGAGACCCATGTCCTTCATCTCGAACTCTCTTGCAAGGTCCTCCTTGCAAGATCTAATTAGTTTCTCATCACTAGTAAGGATCAAGCCATCAACATATAAAACAATAATCAATAATTTACCTTCTACCAATATGTGATATAGGTTTACATATGCTTCTTTTTTGGTGCATCCCAAACCGCTAAGATAGTTATCGATCCTGGTGTACTGAAAGGCACACTTCTTTTCATCCTCACCCTTAGATGAAGTCTCGTCTCTAGTATTCTACCTCATCTCCTCCTGTACCAAATTAGACCACATGCGTTCCCAATTTGGTAGTTTCTCCTTCCTGTTCACCAAATATTGGTAGTTGTTCCAGCTCTTGGGAAGGCCTATAAGGGCTAGGCTTATCAAATCATCCTCTGCTACTGTAACACCAACTTGACCAAGTCCATCACGCCATTGTGTGAACCTGCTTAGGTACTGTGGAATGGTCTCATTCCTCTACATTTGGATATTCTGAAGTTTGTCCTTGAGTGCCAATTTCCTATGGTCACTACTATTCTGGAACAAATCGTTCAATGCTTGCCACATTAAATAAAGATTCTCTTTCCCATGGAGATTAGAGACAGTATGGTCTCATACTCCCTCAAATATGATCCTCCTTGCCTTAGCAACACACTTATTCCACTCTGCTAAATCCTTTGCATCTGATGTTCTTGGTTTCATAATATCATTATTAATGAATTCCTTCAACCCATTATCCTCCAGTACTACCTCCATGCTATCCTTCCATGCAACATAATTCCAACTTCCCTTAAGGGCATACTCGACCCTTAGTATATTGAAGGCTATCTTCTCAGTCCCAAAGAAAACCTATAACCCTGATCTGCAAATTCAATCTCCTGTAATGTCAACTTCAAAATCTCTTCTCTACAGTGATTCCATCTCTGATACAATGTAGAAATTCACGTGTAAATTCAATACTTCTCATGAAATTTACTAAATCACAAGACTTGAAGCTACTTTATTGATCCACAAAAGTTAATTCACCATCTAAAACGAGAACCATAGACATGAAAAAGGAAACATAAAACATGCACAAAGCTTTATATAGGGGAAAGAAACTTCTCAAAATCCCTCATTATCTAAATTGCATTAATCAGAGAACAAAGAATAAATGCAATGCTTGGTCAAGCTTGAGCACACCCTGCAAGTGTATAGCCTATCCCTCTGCCTAACTGACCGAACTTGGCCAAAACTTAGCCAATTTCAAGCCTTCCCAAGCTCCTATTTCCTTGTACTGTTACCTTGGGAAATTGCCCCTATTTTTTAGGAATTTCACACCTAGGAATTACACAATAGCCTTAGGTCAATCTCTGACTACATGCACTACCTATAAACATAGGAATATGATACAACTGATAATACACTACCTTGGAATCTCCATCTCAAATGAGTAACTCAAATTATAATTATTTTGGTCTGATTGATTAGTTAACTGATTGATCACTAAGTGTTGTGAAGTTCCACTTCCACAACTTGAACGCCACTAGTTCTTTTGACAGTTAGAACTAGTTAAAATGAAAATATCTCAAATTAAATTAAATAGTTTGTTGCAATTTAGTAATAAATCATGTATAATTGAATTCAATCTTCCCCAAATTGAGTGAAAAGTGCCATGTCACCTCAGTTAACTACCTCCAAGTATTTTGTTGAAATAAAAATTTGAAATTTTAATCTAGTTTGACCAAGGCAAAGTCAAAATTAGATTTTCCTACTTCATTTTCAACACTCACTCACAACAAGAAAGGGATTATCAACTACCCATGTCCTGCACCTGTGGAGCTCGAATATTCCTCTTGAAAAATCCTTTATCAAAATATAAGCATCTTGTTCCTCTATTGGAATGTACTGCAACAACATAATTCGCCTCTACACACAATCCCATAGATGGTGATACCATATATAAATATGCTTGAATCGATCATGAGAAATAAGATTCTCAGAGAGTTTGATACAACTTTGATTATCACAGTAAATCACAGTAGGATCTGTCATCTGAAAAAACAAAACAATAAGTATCTTCTTCATCTAGATCACCTCACATGTTGCTTGACTTGCAACTATGTATTTTGCTTCTGCTGAGTCGAGTGCCACTAATATTTGCTTCCTGTTGTACCAAGGAACTACAGCGGGCCCAACACTAATGATTCCACCTAATGTACACTTCCGATCTGATGGAATTCCTGCCCAATCTGCATCGGTGAAGCCACACAACTTCACTCCCTCTGTCCGTTTGTACCAAAGTACAAACTAGGTAGTGCCTCTGAGGTACCGTAGAACATGCTTAGCTACCCTCCAAAACAATTTGGTTGGCCTAACCATAGCTTGAATAAGCTAGTTGACTATGTAACACATGTTTGGTTGTGTGTTCGCAAGATACATGACTGAACCAACCAACTGCCGGTAAACAATCACATCCACTTCCTCACCTAAAGTCACATCCCCTTTCTTCTATTGGTCGCTAGAGGAGTCTCCATGGGTTTGCACCTATCCATGCAGAACCTATGAAGTATCTTGTTGGCGTACTTTCCCTAAGAGACAAAAAGTTTCCCATCACCTTGCCATACTTCTAAACCAAGGAAGTAGTGAATGAGACCCATGTCCTTCCTCTTGAACTCTCTTGCAAGGTCCTCCTTGCAAGATCTAATCAACTGCTCATCACCAATAAGGATCAAACCATCAACATATAAAACAATAATAAATAGTTTACCTTCTAGCAAATTGTGATAGAGTTTTGCATCCACTGAGATAGATATCGATAATGGTGTACCAAGCACATGGTGCTTGCTTGAGACCATACAATGCTCACTTGATTTTGCACACATGAGACTCTTGGTCATAAGTCTCAAATCCTTATGGTTGCTCGATATACACCTCCTCCTCAATCTCTCCATTGAGGAATTCTTTTTTCTCATCCATTTGGTGGATCTTCCACCCCGTCTGTTCAATGAATGCAAGGATTGATGTGATGGATGAGTACCTTGCTATAGGAGAAAAGGTATCCTCATAGTCAATCCCCTCCCCCTGAGAGTACCCCTTGGCCTCAAATCTGGCCTTCCACTTTTTTATGCTTTCATCTACTGCCTGCTTCACCTTGAAGGTCCATCTCGAGTCCACAACTTATTTGTTGGCTGGTCTTGGGACCACCTCCCAAACACTATTCTTCACAATGGATTTGTACTCCTCCACCATTGCATCAATCCATACTATTTTCTCTACTACTTCCTTGAAAGAGGATGGCTTAGTCTCTGCCAGTTCGGTCATAAGAGCCATGTAGCCCATGTACCGATTTGATGACCTTCTCTGCCTGCGTTGATTTGAAGGAGCACCCACATTATCCTTCACATCTTGCACAAGTCTCTCAACTTCTCTGACTCTCTTCCTACCCTCTCTTGATGACTCTTCTTGAGTGGTTGTCCCCATTCTCTGCTCCTCAACTTGTGGCTACTCCACAACATCTTGAGGCTCCTCCTCTTGTGGGATCTGAATTTCTCTCTCAAGAGAGCACCACATGGTTCTGTCTTCACCAAATTGGACATCTCATCGCACAAATGTCATTCTAAGGGATGGAAAATACACACGGTAGTTGTGGGGAGTTTCTGTGTAATCCACAAATACCCCCTAATCTTTTGTCGGCTCCAACTTCTTCCTGGACACTTTAGAGACATGGAAATAGATAGAGGCACAAAATATCTTGAAGTGCGACACATCTGACTTCCTCCCTAAGAAAGCCTCCTCTGGTGTGATCATACCAAGAATCCGATGAGGACTCTTGTTATGCAAATAGTCCATTGTGTTGCATGCTTCATCCCACAAGTGCAAAGGTAGGCTTTGGTCATGCAACATCACCCATGATTCTCCAAAAATGATTCAATTCTTCCTCTTAGCCACCCCATTCTACTGTGGGTTGTGGGTTGTTGTTAACTCTCATCGAATGCCTTATTTTTCACAAAAAAAATAAAGTCATTCGACGCATACTCACCTCCATTATCACTCCTGAGAGCCTTCACCTTCTTGCCCGTTTCTTTCTCCACCAATGACTTGAACTCTAAGAACTTGGAGAAAGTCGCATCCTTCTTTGGCATGAAGAATATCTAACACTTTCATGAATAGTCATCAATGAAGATAACAAAATAATTGTGCCTAGCAATGGAGGCTATCGAGAAAGGTCCACAAACATCATGTGGATCCTTTCAAGCGCTGCATGTTCTCTACTGTCTAGATCATGGAAAGTGGCTTTTGTGTACTTCGACAAGGTACACCATTTGTATGTTTCCTATTGCTCTACTGCTCCTTTCGGGAGGACTGTGGTAATTTGCTACATGATCTTCAAAGCACCATGATGCAAATTGCCATTGAGTCTTCTATGCCAAATTTTGTTGACATCATTACTTTGCACCTTCTCCACTTGTGTGCTCAATGCAACACAATCCTCCACATCTAACTTGTAGAGGTTCTTCACCCGAAACCCAATCTGCTTCACTTTTCCGTGGCTATGTGTTACAAGAATGGCTTTCCTTTACTGAAGATCACATCATAGTCATGATCTTCCAAAACTACAACAGAGACAAGATTATTCTTTAGACCCGGTACAAACATCATATCCTTGAGCCTGAGAGGGGAAACCAACTCCCTTTGGAAGGCGATGGTACCAATCCTAGTCACATTATACCTTCCATCATCTCCCATATTGATGTGGATCTAGAGATCCTTCTCCTGTAAATCATTGAAAAAATCTCTATTCCCCATCATATGAAACGAGGCACCACTATTGAGATACCACACACTTCCCATCACTATGTTGGACATGCATGTAATGAGAGTAAAATCAAGCTCGAACTGTGAAGCTAAAACTTCACCCGCCACTCCTCTTGTGATTTTCTTCTTTTCCTTCATATGTGGACGCTTCATTGCAGAGTGCCTGAATTCATTATAGCGAAAGCACTTGATTCTGGAAAAGTATTTCTTCTTACCCCCTTGAATAGATTCTTCTTTGGATTGAGATTTCTTCCCTTTCCCTTTCTTTGTCTTTCCATCCAAGGCACATTTCTCCTCATCCTCGCCCTTGGATGAAGCCTCGTCTCTGGTATTCCACCTTATCTCCTCCCGTACCAAATTGTACCACAAGTGTTCCCAATTTGATAGTTTCTCCCTACTGTTCACCTAATCTTGGTAGCTGTGGAATCTCTTGGGAAGGTCTAGAAGGGATAAGCTTACCAAATCATCCTTTGCTACAGTAACACCAACTTGACCAAGTTCATCATGACATTGTGTGAACCTGCTCAGGTACTATGGAATGGTCTCATTCATCTGCATCTTGATATTTTGTAATTTGTCCTTGAGTGCCAATTTCTTGTGGTCACTACTATTCTGGAAAAAAATTACTGATGCTTACCACATTGCATACAAAGTTTCTTTCCCATGGAGATTAGAGACAATATGATATTATACCCCCTCCAATATGATCCTCCTCACCTTAGCAACACACTTCTTCGATTCTCCTAGATCCTTTGCATCTGATGTTGTTGGTTTTGTAATATAATTATCAATGAATCCCTTCAACCCATTATCCTCCCATACTGCCTTCATGTTGGCCTTCCATGTAACATAATTAGATCTTCCCTCAAGGGTATACTTGAGCCTTAGTCCATTGAAATCCATCTTCTCAATTCTGAAGAAAACCTGCAACCTTGATCTGCAAATTTGATCTCCTTCATTGACAACTTCGAAATCTCTACTCTACAATGATTCCAACTCTGATACCATGTAGAAATTGATGTGTAGATTCAGTACTGCTCATGATGAAGTCAAAATTAGTGTTCTTATAGAGGTGTTTATGGTTGAAATGACCCCTCCAACAAGAATAAGGAATATCACCTAATGAAGGTCCCAATTAGAACTATACTTGTTTGGTCTAATGATATTTATAAGTATGTAGGTCTGGTTGCTTTAATAAAATGATTTTATATGTGACAAAATGTTAATCCAAATAGAAAATATATGACCTACAGTACTCTCTCTCTATATGGGAACAATTACAAATGTTTTTAGACATAGAAGGCCAATTAATTAGGGGATTTTTGAAATATAATTCACCAAATTAAATAACGAATAACCTCAAATACAATATTGTAACTATTTAAATAAATAGATATTTAAATATTATATAATGCAATATGCATCTTATTAATTTTTTTTTTAATAAATTATTCAAAAACAAGAAAGGAATATCAAGATTTTATACTGTAAAATTTAAATCATATAGTTAGATAATGCACTATATAAGATTACTGATTCACACCTTTAAATTCTCAACCAAATTTTGGTCTTAAAATTTAATTATATCACTAATAAAAATATACAGGTTTCATACCTAAGTTTTCCAACCATAACATCGTGAGTCCTTCCTTAAACCTTGATAGAAATGTAAAAATTTTAGTTTTAGATTTTCCAACTAATAGGTCTTCAAAATTATATTTAATCTGACAAAAATATTCAAGTTTGATTACAAATTTTCCAACCCCTTTCCTACTGAATGATATGGTATTCATATTAATTTATTGATTTATCTATTTGTTCATATTCCTCAATTTTTTTTGTTACAATAGTCTCAATAAATTATTTAAAAATTATTGAGAAAATATTATAATTATTTTTTTTATTAACAATATTGCTACATATCTTCTTTATTCGATATGATTACTTGATTTATGATTTTCCTTTACTTGGACATGGAAGGTCACGATGTTTTGGGCTCTGACGTTGCTGCAGGCAGGCACGTGGTATATGCGCATCACTGCACCTGCACAGAGACAGAATAAAACATATTTACCACAGTAATTATGGGTTCTTGCGATAACTGTTACTATTCTTCCAACTTGTCGACATTCGGTCCCTGTGCACGCGGTCAACTGACTCTCCGGTGGTTTCGGTGGTAGTTTCCGTCTATGGAAAGAATGGATATCGAGGAGGAGGCATTATATTACTCCATAGACATGTATGAGGCATAATCTATAATCGACAATCACAACCCTATCCCTAACATAGAATGCCCTGCTCTGAATAGGATATCATATCCGGTTTCCACACTGATTGTTTCGCTACTTGGATCTTCCTCATCACCTTTACGCTTCGGATCGCTCTCCCTGGAAACATCGGCCCTCAACTATCCCCCTCTATCCCTCGATACTCTCAATCTACTCATCGTTGTTTCACCACCATCACCCATTTTCGATCCACTACCTGCACACAACCCTTCGCCCCCTCCTTGCTCTATCCCCCATTCCTCATCTAACCCTAATCCCCTCCCCTCGGGCTGCTTCGACTCTCTGGTCATTAAGGCCAAAGCTTCGACTCCACAGACGAATGCGGGATCGGATCCATTGAAAGAACACCCATCGGCATCAAGAATGGGAAAAAGAAAGGTTAAGTGCGTGAAAGCTTCAGCGAAGGACCTCACCATTACATTCGATGAAGATATCCTGATGGACAAGGTGGTGGACAAGGTTAACATGGTTCTTGTCGGGCATGTTAGAGGAAGAGCATACTCAATGACCAGGCTCACCAACTGGGTAAAAGAAATCTAGGGGGCCATGCTTTAGGAACTACCAGAGGTTCAAAGCCTAGCTAGAGGATGGTTCCCGTTGCATTTTTCCAAGGCAGACTACACTAAATTGATACTCACGAAATATTGGCATATTGAGATGGCACCGGTCCTCCTCAAGCACTGGTATCCATTATTTGATCTGGAATGGGAGCAGATAGGAGCAGGTCCCATATGGGTGTGACTACCAGGCCTTCCACTTCAATTCTGGTCTGAAGCAATGTTTATAAGGATCGGAAATGCCCTAGGCACCTATCTCGAATACGATAAAACCTATGTGCAGACAAAGAATCGAGCACTGGCAAGAATCCTGGTACACTTGGACACAAGGGAGGGCCTCGAAGAGAAGATTACCCTCAAGTGGAGGCATTATACCAGAGTTTAGATCTTGGATTATGAAGGAGTTCCATTCAGTTGTAGGAGGTTCCACAAGGTAGGGCATGTATTCGAGGAATGCCCTTTGCTCACAAAATCCGCAGAATCTCTTGGCTCACCAACACCTCAAAAGGGAAAAGCTACTGCTACTATATCTCAGAACAACACCTTGGTCCCTAAAAAACTCAATCTTGGTGAATTCTCAAAGACAGCGGAGGAGCTCCATAGCTCGCCCTCGCCACCTCCGACTCAGGCAAAACCTGCCGCTACTGCGGAGATAGCAAGAAAAGTGGGTACAGCTCCACTCTCTCCTGTTTCCTCTCAATTTATTTCTTTGTCACATGTTGTATGTTCATCAATTGATATATCTTCTCCTCTAACACCTATGATCACATGCGAGATTTCCTTACCTCTGCCCATCATTGCCTCCACCGCCCCTACCTTGCCTCCGCCCCCATCCTCACCCGAGGTCTCGACCATCTCCCATCCGGTATTGCCCCATTCTTACAATCTTCGCTCTCGAAATATACTAGATCCTGACATCTAATCTGGTCTAGGTCTCTCTTTCCCTGGACCTACTACTCAATCAACTCGAGGACAAAAATCTTACCTATCCAAAGCCATTCAGAAGGTTGGGGCTGAAGTAGCCTCTGGCAAGCAGTCCACTATGGAAGGGGTTCTTAGAGCACTGAACACCTCGGGATGGTTTCCACCATGAAATGCCTCTCCTTCAACTATAGAGGTCTGGCTAGTGCCTCCAAAAAAGTAGCCTTGAGGAGATTATTTGAAAATGAGCCTACTGATATTATAATGTTGCAGGAAACCTTGGGCAATGTAGAATCTATTGAGCAAACCCTATCCACCATCAAACTTGGTTGGAAATTCCATGCCCTGGATGCCATAGGTAGATCTGGGGGTTTAGCCATAGGATATAACCCTCACTCCATTCATGTATCTGCCACTTGGGGAGGAGTGGGATTTATTGGACTGGATCTTTTCTCGGATGAGCTTGGATTATCCATTAGATTCATTAATGTTTATGGCCCCTGCTAGCGGAGATAAGAATGTTTATGGATCAGGTAATCATTGGGGGTGATCTAAACTTCTCCATAGATTATGGGGAATCCTGGGGGTCACAAGCCCAAGTTGACCCCATGTCTAATTTCTTCAAGGATATCTGGACCAGCACAATCTTATTGATGTCCCCATGATCAAGTCTCTACCCACGTGGAGAAACAAAAGAGTAGGGGAAGCAGCTCTGGCTAGAAGGCTTGACCGTTTCCTGGTCAAAGTTCCTCTGCTTCAAATACTTTTTAGATATAGACAGTGGGTTGGGTCTGGGGGAATATCAGACCACTCTCCTATCCTTCTAGAGATTCTCGGACCTGATGCCAAGCCAAAGGCACCTTTCAAATTTAACCATGTTTGGTTACAAGACGCGAGATATCCAAGTTTAGTCAAGGACTATTGGACCTCCCATCCTATATCAAATCACAGATCGACAACTGAAGGTTTCTGCCATAACCTATCACAGCTTAAACACTTAACCATAGCATGGGCAAAGGAGAAAAAAGCCAAGGATGATCAATCGATTATAGATATTGAATCTGAGCTGAACAATTTATTGGATGAGAAAAATCTTGGCTTTACCTCAGTAGAAGAGAAAGAAAAGCTTATTGAGCTTGAATAAGAAAAAGATAAGATTCTAAAGGAGAGAGAAGAATCATGGAGAATGAAGAGTAGGGCTATATGGTTATAGGCAGGAGATGAAAATACAAAGTTTTACCAAAACTATGCAAAGGGAAGGAAGACAACCAATACTATTTAGAAAATGCCTCTTCTAGATGGAGAGCGAGCTGACAATTTCCACAAACTATCTAGGTTAGGCACCTCTCACTTTCAGAATCTATTTAGATCCCCACAAGAAGCAAATCTGGCTGATATCATACAAGTGGCTGGTTTATTTCCTAGATATGTGGGGGAGGAGGCAACTATTATACTTAATTCACCGGTTGCCCTAGAGGAACTTGAAGGGACCTTAAAGTGGTTTAAAAAAGACAAAAGCCTGAGTCCAAATGGGTGGACGATCATGTTTTACCTGGCTTTTTATAATTTTCTGACCCAAGACCTTCTATAGGTTGTGGAGGAATGTCAATCTTCTGGCAAAATGTACAATGCTATCAATACTACCTTTATCACTCTCATTCCCAAATCCGACTCCCCTACTTCCTTTGATGATTTTTGGCCCATCTATCTCTGCAACTGTCTCTACAAGATCATTTCTAAAATCATTGCAAATCGTATCAAGCCTATCCTATCTAAGCATATCCTCCCTGAACAGTTTGCATTTCTCGAAGACTGATAGATCCATGAAGCCATCGATACTGCACATGAAGCCATTCATTCGATTCGATCTAGAAGACTAAAGGGAATTATCCTCAAGATCGATTTGGCTAAAGCATTTGACCGAGTGAGTTGGCTCTACATAAAAATGCTTCTTATTCACCTAGGCTTACCCCATCATTTCAGGACATGGATCATGGCCTGCATATCAACGCCCACCTACAGCCTCCTCATCAATGGCTCTGCCTCTCCATTCTTCCATGCTGAAAGAGGACTCAGGCAAGGTTGCCCTCTCTCCCCCCTCCTCTTCCTGATTGTCATGGAATGTCTAAGCAGGCTAATCTACCATGAAAAAAAGAATGGCAAATTATTAGGATTAAAGATAAATGATCAGTGCTTCCTGACTCATCTCCTTCTTGTGGATGATGTCCTCATTTTCTTGGATGGAAGTATCCGGGATTTGGTTTCCCTGGACAAGATCCTTGCCACTTTTTTTAGGGCCACTGGTATGATGGCAAACCATGCAAAATCTACCATTACTTAGGCTTTCACTTCTACTCAGGAATCCACTTTTGTCCTGCATCACTTCCCTTATAATCTCTGTCCTCTTGACCAATGCTTCAAATACTTAGGATTCTGGATAAAGCCCTTGAGTCATAAGATAGCTGACTGGACTTCTCTGATCACCAAATTAGAGAAAAGAATATCCCACTGGAGCCATCGTTTCTTATCCAGAGCAGGCATGCTAGTGCTTATCAAATCTGTCCTAGAAGCTACTTTGGTATTCTGGATGGCTTTAGCATGGATCCCTAGAAGAATCCTGGCTCATCTCAAGCAAATTTGTTGCAGATATCTATGGAATGGAGGTCAAGACAAAAGAGTCTTTGCATGGATAAGCTGGAACAAAATTGCCTTGCCCAAAAAGTGGGAAGGATGGGGCCTCAAAGATCTACCCTCATTTGCTCAAGCTCTAGTTGCAAAAACGGGATGGACTCTTCTTACCAAGCATAATCTCTGGACATTCATCTCCTATCACAAATATATTTGGCCCCTCCAAATAATGGATTGGATAAGACTGTCCAGTTGGAATAGGACAGACATATCGTCTGTTTGGAAAGCTCTATTGTTTTCACTCCCTCTTATTCGAAGTCACCTTGCATGGAGAATAAATGTAGGAACCAGTGCTCGCATTGGGTTGGACCCATGGACTGGGGGAGGGGGTAGATGTTTCCTCCCAAGAGAGCTGACTTTATTACTTAACAAACATAACATCAAGGTAATTTCTCATATTACAGATCAAGAGAATACCTCTATTTTTACACAAGCTTGGAAGTCGGCAACTCAGCTAAACTTGCCTCCTATTTGGCACAAAATCTGGAATGAATATACAAATGCATTGAGTGAATCTCATATCCACATCAAGGAGGGACCATACGAGCTCATGTGGTGTATGGAAGAATCTGGATTCTATAACCCAAAGGAAGGATACCTGTGTCTACTTCAAGACAAACACCTAAAAACATTAAAAAATGGTGGAAGCACATATGGCAATTAAAATCTCCACCCGGGACCAGACTTTTTTTCTGGTGCATCCTTCGAAAGAAGGTACTAATAGGGGATATGCTTACTCACAGATCCATGCATGGTCCTCATTGGTGCATACCATGTAAACAGAGCACCGAAACGACTGAGCACTTGTTCCTCACCTGCAATACTACAAAACAGATCTGGAGAGACGTTGCTACTGAGATTAGTTTCATGGGAGCTTGGGAAGGAGACAGTATAACAACAGCTTGGGAAGCTTCAAACATTGCTCACACAGGATCAAATCTGCCATGCCCACCCTTGATCATTTGCTGGGCAATATGGATGGATAGAAATAAAATGACTTTCAAAAATTGCATGATTAGATGGCAGAACATAATTACAAAAATCGTTGTTTCCTACCTTGAACTCCCTGAATACTCCCCACCATGACCTCGCAGACCCTCTGCTCCTGACCCTATAGACTACTCCTCTTCGTGGGCCTTTTTCGATGGAGCATCCCACCAACATGGATGTGGGGGGGCTTCATTCTCTACCTTTTAGATCAACATTTCTACAAAGTCAATTTGGGTTTGGGCGAAGGAACGAACAATTTCGCAGAATTAATCACTCTTCGACATCTAATTCACTTTGCCTTAAATCATGATTGCAAAGATATTCAGATCTTTGGTGACTCAAATATCATTATCAATTGGATCAACAAGAACACTAAATGTCACGCACACACACTTTTAAATATTCTGGATGAAGTGATGCATTTAAAATCTCTATTTAATACCATCCTTGTTCGTCATATTTACAGGGAATATAACTAGTGTGCCGACAACCTTTCCAAGGAGGCCACGCACCTGCCAAGAGGATAGTGGATAATACACGAACAGAGGGGTACCACATAGTACCAATACTATCACAGGCCTTATATAGATCAGACCTACCATCAGGTGGATGGTACCTAATTTTATTTTTTTTCAGAATTATCGACCATATATGATGATGTAGATATCTAGTTTTTATTTATGCTCAACACCCTATGAGGTGTAATTATGTTTTATGAACACTATACAACATCATCCCGCGTGATGATTTCTTGGTTTTTGATACGGCCATTCACAGGAATGGGTTTGTAGATATTATGGACATATTGATATAATCGCATATGTTGATAAGCATATACTATATGTAATTTTTCATCATATAATGAAAGATTACGATTTTTTCGGTGGAAAACAAAAATATTTATTCTATTAATTTTTTTACTTTATTTTATTTTATTTTTTATAATGTTAAATATATATATTATTTTTTATTGGTCCATGGGTATGGGTCTTCTCCCTTTATTCCTTGCCTTTATTCTTTTCCTTTGTTCATACAACTGGATTTTAGGATTAATTTTTCCATTTAAAAATGTAAAAATAAAATCAACAAAGTTGGTGTTTACTAGAGGTTTATTCAAAATAAAAATAATTTAATCTATTTGAATTAGGATAAATCACACAATAATCTTTTCATTCCCATGATTTATATTTTTATGATCCAACATTAATCTTGATTCAATATCATTGAATTTTGAATCAAACTTGATAGATTATAGAAGAAATAAATGGCCGCATCAAGGGGTTCTTAGCTACTTTAGAATTTTACAATCATGATAATTTACACCACATTGGCTAGGTGAAGTTAAAATATTCAATTTATACGGTTTCAGTGGCCATTGCATATTGTCTCTTATGGTTCAAAGTGTGATTTGTGGCACACTTAGTCAAATTTTGGTCTTAAATCCTACTAATAATATTACTTGATATTGAAGATAACCTAAACATATAAAATGACATATCCATTTTAATGAATGGCATGGAAAATGACTTAGTAGCTGATTTCACAATCTAATAGAAGGATCTAGATATGTTACATACATCTAAATATCTAAACATCTATGTTACAATCATCTAAATATCTAAACATCTAGGTATACAAATTGCTTTCAATATTACCTGATAACATGAACCCATATCCAAATCCAAATACAACTGAAAGACCATATGCGATCAAGGCATCCAGAACATGAAAATGTTGTTTCATACTGTTATGCTTCCTAACCTGCAAATGATACCCAAATACAAAATATGCGAAGAAAAGAGACCGATAACACAGAATATGCGAAGAAAATATATCCAGAGCACAGAATAGCGAAGACTTTATTATTCAAGAGTAATGTTCACTTGCCTCTTCGAGGGGGCAACCTCCAATAGAGCAGAGCTCGATTACAAAGATAAGACACGATGCTCCTCACAAGGAGTTACTATCCTATATATATGACTCCTACAAGTAATACCACGGGTCAATACCGTTTATTACTAATACCGTCGGCCCATTTGCAACTAACTGTGGTTCCTTTATTAATTACGAATTAACCACTTACAATTATTAATATGGG
>APFE030033019.1:0-15561 GCA_000404065.3 Pinus taeda | reverse complement strand
CTCTCCAAATGTGTCGTATCTTAGGCTCTATTTTAGGAGATTAGTTAGCTAGTTGGTGTGAATAGCATTTAATGTAAATGGACACTTGTTATTTAATAAGTGATCCATAATTAGAGGTAGTTAGGACATGGAGCTTATAAATAGCTGATTGCAAGAGTGTTTGGTTGTTTGGGTGTAAGCTCTTGCAAATCAATTATGTAATTATTTTTTCTGATTAATAAAATTATGTGTCTGAGGACACTTCTGCCATTATAAAAATAAGCAACTGACTCACTAACACATAAAGTCTTCATTAAAATTATCTAGGTGAAGCCAACAATTTAGATTTTTGGGTTTCTTCAATTAATAATTGTTTCATAGTACAATACTTGTGATATAAGACAAATATAGAATAAATATATCGAATGGGCTAAGAAGTAAAGATAAGTATAATGGACAAAGTTTCTACAAAATATCCATCCTGAAGCAAAGATGAATTTGTTGACTGAAATATTTGTAATCCTTCTAAAAGTATAATATTGTTTTCTAAAAAAACTACACGTGAATAAAAAAATTTACAATACATTTCAACCCAAATTCACATTAAAATCCTAATGGAAGAATCTTAAGGCAATTGGAACTTTTGTATTTCAAATGAAAAATGATATTTTACCAAAAATATAAAGAAAACCATGGGGTTTTAAAATCATTCTACATAGCATTCAGTTTCAAATACAACTCTGCCAGCGAGGCTTTGCCATGTAGATGAAGACAATGGAGTACTTAGCCTCCATTCTTACAGTTGTTGGCCTTAACTCATTCAAATTGTAAAATATGAAAAAATAAGGGATAAGTACAGGTGAGTTGTCGCTCAGTGATTGGCCTGAATAAAAGTAAAAAGTTTGTTCTTTGAAAGTATGTTAAAGGATATATTAAGAGAAGTAACTTTATTTTCTAAATGAAACAACATTAATATACTCTATTCAACCTACCTTCAAGTATTATATAACATTTTTAACCTTTTTATGATACATGTAAGGATGCTTTTGTAAATTTTATCACGATGTTTTTTTTCTACCTCTGCTGCCAAAATCCAAAAATCCTCATCAAATTATGTTTATTGTTTTGAAAATCTAAGACATCAAAAAAATCTAATATGGAGGATAACATTCAAACTACCATTTTTCTTGCAATGTGAGGCTATTTTAGGGTTTTATTGTTTCTTTTTTAGGTGGTGTTGATTCCTACAATCGAACGACTACCTCTAGCAGCCAGGCGAGGAAAAGCATGTGTGCACACTTTACAACATTCCATTCATACTATGCATGCTTGATACAAAAAATAAATACAGACACTAATATTAAAATCTAAAACACTCAAAAAAACAAACAAACATGGGAAAGAGGTTCTTTTCAAGCGTGCACAGTTTACAACATTCCATTCATACTATGCATGCTTGATACAAAAAATAAATACAAACACTAATATTAAAATCTAAAACACTCAGAAAAACAAACAAACATGGAAAATAGGTTTTTTTTTTTCAACTAGTGTTTCTTTCATTCCTATTAAATGATGGTGCTACTCTAACATCTAGAAACAATATAGGTCCAACTCTTGTTCACATATCTACAGGTCATGTCCACTTTGAGGCACTCCTACTAATAATAAATAAGCATAGATATTAATAATAAAGCCACACAAAGAAATATAAGCATAATCACAAGAACAATAGAGACCCTCCACATTTTGCTCGAAAGAATAACCAATCTTGCACGTGTTGTTCTCATGTCGTACATCGGGTATAAACATACTCACAGGAACAATAGAGACCCCTCTAAATTATGCTCTAAAGAATAACCATCTTGCATGTGTTGTTCTCATGCCATACATGGAGTCAATAGAGATGTAAAAGGTTTGAGAAATGAAAAGCCCATTCAACTTGCACATTAATTTGAGATCAGTGGGTTGTTGATTCTATATGATAAATAATTCCACGATGAAGCATGTGATAATATCATAACTCCTCCAAGACAATTTGTCTACTTCCAAACAAGTATCTTCTTTGCAAGGTCTTGCTCATCCTAGAAATCCTCCAATGGTTAAATATTTCTCACAAATTGTTGCAGGGGCTCCACAGAAGTTCTAGGTAGTGTCTTCCTCACAATTCCCTTCTTCCAATGGAGAGGAATCTAATTAGGCCATAATTTTAATTGGGAAATGGTCTAGAAAAAGTCTCGCAAGCATATAAATAGTTCATATTTAGCTTTGAATGTGAAGGAGATATTTGTTACTAGGATAGTTACACTACCTCCCTACAAATTTGTTCTTTTTTGTTTTTATCGAACTAACAAGAAGTGTGAGTGGGGAATTGATTGTCACTTTTCTCACTCATAAGAACTTCAGAAGGGTCAACAAGTATTGGCTCTTTTTTGGTAAGAAAGTAGAAACAATTCATGGCAGTGAAATAAGTTCCAACATTTCTAATGGGGTAAATAGTTATAAAATCATATTGTCCATGCATTATGATAAAAATGAAACATGTCCAAATGATTTGAAGTGCAAATTTTCCCATGAACACAATGATCTTAGGCCTTTATCACCTTCATCAAGTCCTCTATCGTGCAAGAAGAGTTGAAACTCGGCTTTCAATTGCATCTTCTCTATGATCTTATTTGAGTGAGGAATTTGATGATGTGAATTCTCTAAAGTTTTGATGATGTGAATTCTCTAAAGGCATTTGTTGGCTCGTAATGCATTTGTTGCGGGAAATGAGGTGGGAAGTAAAAATTATTTATTTTTCGGTTTATCATCAACAACGACTACTTAGCCTTCTCGACATTCTCCATATTCTAGTTTTCATATGTTCAATGGTGGAATACGTTCGCCACGTTCATATGTAGCAAGTTACTATTAGCATTTGGTGAAATCACCTAGTCATTGGTTGGGGATGTTCCTTAATCCCTGCAACCCTTTGCCTTCTAGCCTGTAGGTTATTTGCTAAAGAATACCAAGTTGATTCCAAAAAGTGCACAAATAATTATTAATACCATGGGCTAAATACCATATTTATCAAAGAGGCATGGTAAATAAATAAATATAAAAGAAGTATAAAAAGTTATGTTAAATAAATAAAAATGTATCAAATAGGATTAGAATCAACATCTAATTATATACCAAGCCTATTGGCCAATGCCATGGTAAATAAAAGATATATGATAAATAAATAAAATTATAAATAAGCGAGAGGTATGGTAAATAAATAAAAACTCTTCTTATATTTACTACATAAACCTTTTTATACCTACTAACACTCCAAAAAGAGGTTTTATTTAGGTGAATCCAATGGGCCAAATTATTATTAATACCATGCAAAAAAAACATTATTAACTTTAGGATTAATATTAAAATATTATTGAGATCCTCTCATTTCATAAAGGAGATAACTCGGGTTTCTAACAATGGAAGTGGGTGGATTCGCAGTGATGATCAGAGATCCATGGAAGAAAGTTCGAGTGTGGCTCGGTACATTCGACACTGTCGCGGATGCTGCCCGTGCATACGGTGAGGCCACCAGGGGCTTGCGCAGCGCAAAAGCGAAGACCATTTTTTCTCTCGCCACCGACGACAATGTCTCTGCTGCGCTTGCTCAGACGCGCAACCCCTGATGGATTCGAACGCTGCACCCTCAGCAGCAGTGGCCTCATGATCTCAAAGCCGTGGCTTTGGCTTCTTGTCTTTCCGTGCCGACCTTGGAATCAAGCAAGAGAGAGCAGGAAAACTCTACATTCGCATGGTCTTTGTATGGATCTGAGGCAAACAGTTGCTCTACGAAACACAGTCTTAGCTTCAGATCTGACAAAGATCTGCCAGATCTGGCCACCCAGAAGGCAGAAAAGCCCACGCTCTGGCTAGATCCAAAGATCTGCATGTGGTCATGGCCCTTATCTGACTCCTTTCAGATCCAAATTTCCCAGCCTTCAGGCAGAATCATCATGCAATGGGTCAGCCCTTCAGATTTGGTGCAGGAACTCAAACTGAAGCTAGAGCGCAGAATGGGGACCCCATCAAACCTTCTGCGACTTCTCTTTCAAGGTAAACAACTTGAAGACCCTCTTCCCCTCTCTTCTTACAACATTTCCAGGAACAGCTTGTTGGTGGCAACCCTTCGTTTGAGAGGAGGTGCAACGGGACAATCCTCCTCTACTCGGCCTTTCTCTTACAAGGACATAGTTCACTCTGAGAACCCCAAACCCCTGGAAGCCCTTAAATGTAAGGCCTTCTTGGTTGAAAAGATTGAAGAAGTTCCCTCTGTGGAACTCATAAATGAAGACCTGGCTTCCCATCTTCAATATTTTGCAGAAAGAGCCATCATTTGCAGATTTAATGGATTATGGCTGCGATCCCAGGATCTCTATGCATGGATCCATGCAAACTGGACACATCACTGTACGATATTTTTTTGCTCGAAAGGTTATTTCATTGTTCTATTTGATAACAATAAGCACTATGAGAAGGCCTTAGCAGAGGGCCCTTGGTTCATGGGAACTGTAGGACTATTTTTGACTCCTTGGTTCCCAAATTTTGATCCAGCCACTGCAGTCATTACCAAGACACTATTATGGATTTGGCTTCCAAACTTACCTGCCCACCTATGGAGTACTCATGTCTTCAGAGCTATAGGAGACACGTTGGGCAGATTCATCCATGGAGATTTATGGCGGGAATCCAAAGGTCCCTACTCATATGCAAGAATATGTGTGGAGTTGGACCTGAGTAAAGGTCTTCCAGAACAAATCAATCTCAAGATAAACGACTTTGTCTGGACCGAGACACTGGATTACGAGAATACAACTTTTCGATGCCGCCTTTGTCACCAATCTGGGCATTTGCAGAATAAATGCCCATCTCGCCCAGCAAAGAAGAACAAGGCCAACGTCCCCAAACCCAAGTCCAAACGATGAGCTTCGTGCTCTCCTCCTCCAGTCGCGGATTCTGACTCCTCCAACTCTGAAGATGAAGATAGCGATGAAGAATCGAATGAGGCCCCTCGTTTCGTAGCCCCTTCCACCAATGGTCTGGCGCCTTCCTCCGACTCAGCCATTGCTCAGAAACGTGTACATTTGTCCTCCTCCTCGGATTCAGAAAAGGAGGGCTCCCCTGTGGAGGACCCTAATCTTCAAGTTGTAATCGCTCATCCACCCCAAAATGGTTGGGTTGAAGTTAAAAAAAGGAAAGGGAAAAAGCTTCGTGTTGAAGCCTCTACCCTTTCAGGGTAGCTTTCAATGCTTCTTAAGCTGCCAGTGCTTTGTTGTAGCTCCTTGCTTGCTTAACTCCTTCTCCGGAACCGAGGTTGATAGTCCTATCATTTCCGGTTGCCGGTATCCTTCTTCTCTGGAATGTATCCTCTTGTACAATATTTTTTGCTTAATAGAATTAGTCTTAATCGAGAAAAAATAATAAAATATTATTATTATTATTATTATTAAATCTATTTAATATTCCTGTTAATATATTATAATATTAATATTATTAGATTAAGTAACTGATTAATACAATATTAAATTTGTAGAATTGAGGCTTCTGTGATCCATCATATTTGTAAAAAGAGCTTCGGCGTAAATCACATATAAAGATTATTGCCAGAGCGTGAATGCTGTGATGGCTGGGGGTTTCCACTCCCATCCCTCTCCCGATGAACGTCCCGTCTGTGACATTTCCAGTTCCACACGGTGAAGGCCTGAGAGCGTTCTGACTCGAAACGCGTTGACAATAATCTTTTTATGTGATTTACGCCGAAGCTCTTTTTACAAATATTAAATTTGTTATATTATAATATATATTAATATATCACGATATATGGGACAAAAGAACAAGGACAAGGTGATAGAGGTGGAGAGATGGGGGGCTGACAAGGGAGAGATGGAGATAAATTGAAAGAGGGGGGAGGAGGAATGAAGAGAGAGAGGGGGGGAGAGCATCGAGAGAGGTAGAGAAGGGTAAGAGAGGGAGTAACAAAGGAGATATGGAGAGAGAGTGTGTATGTTTAGGGGTGTGACTTTATAGCCCAGTAAATGGGGACTTCGAGAGAGGAGGAGAGAGGGAGAGATAGAGAGATGGATTTGGAGGGGGAGAGAGGGTCGAGGGAAGAAGAAAGACATATAAAGTGAGAAATGGAGAGAGAGAGGGAGTAAGAAGGGGGATATGGAGCGAGAGTATGTATGTTTAGGGGTGAGACTTTATAGCCAGTATGGGGGTAGATCTCACTTAAAAACATAAACATGTAAATGTAAACATAAATGTAAACCCAAGGCCTTATTTAAGAATTAATCTAATTATTGTTATGTATAAACAAAATATAAATTAAAAATATAAAGAGGTTTACGAACACTCAAAAAAGAGGTATGGTAAATAAATAAAAGTATAAATAAACCAAAGATATGGTTAATAAATAAAACGTGATCTTATATTTACTCTATAAACTTCTATATATTTAAGAAAACTCAAAAAAGAGGTTTTATTTAGGTGAAGCCTACCGCCAAATACCATGGGACAAATAATAATTACAACCATGGGAAAATACCATATTTATAAGAGGTATGGTAAATAATTAAATAAATATAAATAAACTAGAGGTATGGTAAATAAATAAAACCTATTTTTATATTACTTCATAAACTTTTGTATATTTACAAAAACTCAAAAGAGATTTAAATGAAGACTATGAACCAAATACTATATTTATAAAAGAGTTATGATAAATAAATAAATATAAAAAGAGTATAGTAAATAAATAAAAATATATTAAATAAGTTTAGAAATCAACATCTAATTATATACCAAGCCTATGGGCCAAATACCATGATAATTTTTGTACACTTTAACATTACAACTTTTTGTGATAACTTAATATGGTCACCAAATAATATTAGTATAAAAAAATCATAAATTAAAACTAAATCATTATAACAATTAATATTAAAAAAAATCAAATATATACCTAAATAATCTTAGTATAAAAAACTTCATACATTAAAACTAAATAACTGTAACAATTAATATTAACGAAAAAGTCAAATATATACTTAAATAGTCTTCATATAAAAAAATCATATATTAAAACTAAATAACTGTAAGAATTAATATCAATCAAATACATACCAAAACACTGCTTTATTGAATGGGTGTATTTTGAAATGCCATGGCCCTTACACCCCGAAATTCAAGGCCATGGCTCCAAAGCTGATTTCTCTATGGACAGCTAGGACGTCGGCTCCATGAATGTGTGCCCAAATTGTAAACCACCACCTCTATACTTATTCCATGAATTGCAGTGAAACACACATTGTATCACATATAGAGTTTGGGATACCCTACAGTTTTAAAATCATCCCACAAAGTTGGAGGCATCCTTGGGATTTCTTATTTATTTTTTTAATCTAAAAATATTATTTTGAAAGTTAATATTTTTTGAATGAAGAGAGTAGTTATCACTAAATATTTAATAAATAGTTAGGGACACAGTTACATGTTTCTAACTAAGTTTTTGAAACTAATTTCTTGAGGTTTTAACCAAGAGCTCAAGAGGATAAAGGTATTTGAGATGAAAAAGAAGAAAGAAAAGTTACTAAGGAACATACTTTGCTGAAGAGCGAGGCGGTTCTATAAGGCCATGTCTAGTTTCGACCAGAGGGGCAGAGACTGTAAGTCTAAAGAAATTAAAGAGTTACTGTGAACAGGAAAGCTTGGGGGAGACTATTGAAGTAGATCTCAAGGTTGGGAGGCAAAGATACAGAAAGTGAAAGCTCGAGGGAGACTACTGAAGTAGATCTCAAGGTTGGGAGGAAAAGATACAGAAAGGGACGACTGTAAGTCTTAAGAAATTAAAGAGATCCTTTGAACAGGAAGCTCACGGGGAGACAGACTGTAATTCTTAAGAAATTAAAGAGATCCTTTGAACAGGAAGCTCAGGGAGCCCATTGAAGTAGATCTCAAGGTTGGGAGGCAAAGATACAGAAAGATTCACGCCTGGTTGATTGGACCAGGGGGAGTAGAGAGTGTAAGTATTAAGAAATTAAAGTATGGAACAGAGGGTGTAGAGACTGTAAATCTCAAGAAATTAAAGTAAAGGTCTGGTTGTTTGGAGCTCGGGGAAGACTACTAAAGTAGATCTCAAGGTTGGGAAGAAAGATTCAGATCTGGTTGTTTGGACCAGAGCGCGAAGATTGTAAATCTCAACAAATTAAGGTAAAGCTATTGTTGTTTGGAACAGAGGGCAATGAGATTCTAAGTCACCAGAAATTAAAGTAAATTAAAGAGGCAAAGATAGATCTGGTTGACAAGCAAAGCTAGTCTGGTTGCAAGATTGACAGGCAAAGATAGACTGGTTGCAAGATTGAATCAAGAATATTATAAGTAATAATATGAGTGCTTATTAAGTAGATTTTGTGCAATATAGACATAATAATCATTTCAGTAGTTCAAGAATGTAATAGATTGATTAAATTTAGTCATATTAATTGTATGATTAAAGAAAAGAACATAAAAGATTAGTATAGTAAAGTTCATGAATTTTATAATTTTATAACAAAGAGTGTTATAAGGTTCCGCACAATTATAATTCTAAATATAAACAATATAAAAAATATAGCTAGAGGTCAAACTTCAGTTTTATTATTGGAAAAATTGTACCACGGGAATTAGAGTAGGTTGTTTCTCTATAACAAAGAACTATTAAAAAAATTATTAAATCTTCTGTCAACAAAAGGAGAAAACAATAAGGAGCTTTATTTCTCTATAACGAAGAAGTATTATATGGGTACAGGAAAACAATACAGAACTTTCTTTCTCTATAACAAAGAACTATTATATCACTACACAAGAAATTCGGAAAATTCAGGCAACCAAAACTTTAGAAAATAAAACTAAATATAAAGTATGTAGCCTTACCACAAAATAATTAGGAACCCGCACAGGGTCTTCAATCTAAAAGTAAATACATAGATATTGACTGTTCTTTCAAAAGTAAATAAATAGATATCGACTGTTCTTTCAATTAACTCAAAGATCACCTAATGTAAAATCTTCGTAGATACATTCAAAATAGAAAGAATGAGAAGCCATTTCTGAACCACAAACCCTTGAGTTTGGAAGCTATAGGGCATTCGCAGAATATCTAAAATAATTAATATACTACCAATCAAACTAAGAATTACACGTCGAGATCTAGCATTAAACACACGAATAATACCAGAAAAAAATTAAATTAATGAAACCAAGTTGTATTCCAATAAACATTTTAGAATGTAAAACAAAACAAGTATACACATATTTCATTCAACACTATCAGTACCAAATTGTAGCTATTCCCGCCAGGGTTCGAATCTATTCACCTTGGGCATAACTAAAAATATAAAAATGACTAAGCCAGTTGTAAGCCATATAAATTTAACAGCATGTTCATGGCCGGAAAGCCTCAGAAAACTCAAAATAGTTTTCAAATTACAAAGGGTAACCAAAATATGGCAGTCATGGCAATGAGTAATGTCAAAAACTCTCCACGGAGCCATAATCTAAACTTCAGCTTTATTACGGAACTCTTGCATACCCGGGATTTTAATAAACCTGCCCCCAAATCGAACAAAGGGCCTCACAACAGGCAGGAGCGCAGCTTGTCCATTACACTCAGTCTACAAAACTTCCACTCGGAATAAAGATAAACTAGTGTCAATAAATAAATAAAGATAAAAAAAATAAAAAAGTATGGTAACGAATAAAATATATAAATAAATTATAATTCAACATTTATTATATACTAATTATCAACATTTAATTGTATACTAATTTTATGAGCTAAATATCATAATAATTTTTGTACAGTTTGACCAAATAATATTTATATAAAAAAATTCATAAATTAAAACTAAATAACTGTAACAATTAATATCAAGAAAAAGTCTAATATATACCACTATTTAGTATAAAAACCAAAAAAACATTAACTAAAACTTAACCATTAACATCAACCAAAAGTCAGATATATACCTAAAGACTGCTTCATTAAATGCATGTATTTAGTCTAGGTTGAAATGCCATGGCCATTGCACCCCGAAATCCAAGGCCATGGCTCCAAGGCTGATTTCTCCATGGACAGCTAGGAAGCCGGCTCCATGAATGTGTGCCCAAATTGTAAACCACCACCTCTATACTCATTTCATGAATTGCAGTGAAACAGACATTATCTCCTACTCCTGTACACCTATACCGTTGGGGATACGCTACACATTTAAAATCGTCCCACAAAGTTGGAGGCATCCTTGCGATTTCCTTCCACGCCCATGGCGTTCTGTCATTGGTTGTAGAAAGAGGATGACACTGCTTATTTGGTGATTCCAACTCACACACGACTACCACTTCATCCTCTATGGGTGCCACAACCAGTAACCGTGAGCCGCAGATGGCTAGCTGAAGCTCTAGCAGGCATTTAAGCATGGGCTCCTGGATGGGGACAACAAGTGTTCGGGGTTCCAGTTCTTCGTCTAATGTGGGAATGGTGAAACCAAGAATTCTCCAAGGATTGGTGAGTATACAGTAGTATGAGCCCTCGCAGCAAACAAAATCGCTGAAACCATATAACATTGTGAGTTCCCGAGTTGGTCTAAAAATCTTCCATGTCTTTTCAAAAGAATCGTACATTTCCACTACAATTTCTCTGTTGAAATGAGGATCATAAAAAATCTATATATATAGAATATGCTTTGATCTTATTGAGCATATAAACGTAATCTTTAACATTTAACATTTTTAATTTAATGTCCATTTTATTTAAAAATCAATATACTTATTATTATGTATAAACACAATATAAATTTAAAATACAAAGAGGTTTACAAACACTCAAAATAAAGATATGGTAAATAAATAAATAAATGGTTAATAAACACAATTTTTTTTAATATTTACTCCATAGGTATGGTAAATAAATAATAATATAAATAAATTTTTGGAATATGTTAAATACATAAAACTTCTTTTTATATTTACTTCATAAACTTCTATATATTTACAAAAACTCAAAAAAGAGGTTTTATTTAGGTGAAGTTATGGGCCAAATACCATTAAAACCATGTCCCAAATACCATATTTATAAGAGGTATGGTACATAAATAAAAATATAAATAAACTAGAGATATGGTTAATAAACACAACCTTTTTTAATATTTACTCCATAGGTATGGTAAATAAATATAAATATAAATAAAATTTCAGAATATGCTAAATACATAAAACTTCTTTTTATATTTACTCCATAAACTTCTATATATTTGTAAAAACTCAAAAAAGCGGTTTTATTTAGGTGCAGCTATGGGCCAAATACCATGGGACAAATAATTACTAAAACCATGAGCCAAATACCATATTTATAAGAGGTAACGTAAACAAATAAAAATATAAATAAACTAGAGGTATAATAAATAAATAAAACTTTTTTTTATATTTATTCCATAAACCTCTATATATTTACGAAAACTCACAAAGAGGTTTTATTTAGGTGAACGCTATGGACCAAATACCATGGGACAAATAATTATTAATACCAAGGGCCAAATACCATATTTATAAAAGAGGTATGGTAAATAAATAAATATAAAAGAAGTATAAAAAAGAATGGTAAATAAATAAAAATATATCAAATATGATTAGAAATCAACATCTAATTATATACCGAGCCTATGGGCCAAATAACATGGTAAATAAATAAAATTATAAATAAACAAGAGGTATGGTAAATAAATAAAAACTCTTTTTATATTTACTACATAAACTTTTTTATACTTACTAACACTCCAAAAAGAGGTTTTATATTCCAAAAAGAGGTTTTATTTAGGTGAATCCTATGGACCCAATACCATGGGCCAAATTATTATTAATACCATGCAAAAAAACATTATTAACCCTAATATTAATATTAAAATATTATTTTTATTATTAAGTCTAATATTCATGTTAATATATTATAATATCACTCTGCAACGACGCATTCTGATTTTTTCTCTGACTCCTCTTAATGATTGCCTAACTCCCCGTGATAGCAGACTGTTGTTATACCCCGCACTGCAATGGCTTTCCCCCAGGGGGGCTTCAAAGCCTCCCCCCTCATTTGAAAGCGATCCTCAAGCGATGAAAACGACTAGGTCTTCAGGACTAGAACATGATGACATAGACAAATGGGACGCCTTGATGCAGGAAACGACAAAAGATTACATTGTGCAGTCTGACAGAAGCAATGAAGAACAAGAAGGAAAGTCCAAGCAATGGGAAACACCAAAGATTACCTCAATGACATGTAGACACATAGCAGCTGAAAGACCCAAAATAGAACTTCCCAGCCACAGAATCAATGGTCGGATCCAATACATGAAGGACCATGCGCTCATTGGAAAATTTATTGGATTCTGGCCGACAGAAAAAGCTTTGCAAGGATGGATCTCAGCCAAATGGAAACCCAAGGGACATGTTACCCTGCAACTAGGACCAAAAGGGTTTTTCATAGCGATTTTTATTTGCATCGAAGATCGAAACAGGGTCATGGATGAAGGTCCCTACTTCTTCAACTCTGTTGGTTTGTATTTAAGAGCATGGAGAGAGAGATTTAACCCTGACAAGGAGGATCTCAGTTGGACGCCAGTATGGATTAGGTTGTACTCGCTCCCATCGAAATACTAGGATGAAGAATCGCTCAGAGACATAGGTAAGGGGCTAGGAGAGTTCATCAAAATTGCTGAAGAAATGAAGATGAGTAGATATACCTCCTACGCTCGCATTTGTGTCTTCATGCACCTGGACAAAGCCCTTCTGGAATCGGTAAGTCTCTTCCATGATGACTATGAATGGATTCAACCCTTAGATTTTGAACATGTTCCCTTTCGCTGTCGTAAGTGCCATGCCCTTGGGCATCTGTTTATGGATTTCCCTCTAAATGCTAAACCCCAAGCCTCTGAACCCTCAGGCAAGGCAAACCATGAGGGCTTCACTAAGGTTGTAAACCATAAAATATCACATAAAAAACCTTCCTCTAGGAAAAAATCCCAGCACGATGTTGCTTCCATCCCCTCCACGAGCAACAACTTCGAGGTCTTTGCAAAAAATTCAGAAGGCGCACCCCAGAACTCTACGCCAATCCCACAGCTAATCATCCCACCCCCTCCGCTCCCTCTTTCTACCTCGTCTCCCAATCCCTTGCGTCCAAAAGTCTTCATTGGGACTCCTAAGGTAACTCCAAAAAACCCTGATTGGAAATCCAATGAAATGGATGTTGATGGTCCCCCTAGCCAATGTATGCACTTAGCTCTAACCTCAGTGGAAAGTAGTCAAGCACAACACATGGATGAAGAACCGGAAAAAATAGATTTGGGCAGTTTAGACATTTTTGAGCTGGAACAAGTATGTAGAAAGAAGGAATATGATAAGATCCAAGTGCATCATCTCAGTACTCTGGAAGTTATCATATCCATGGCCTATCAACAACAACAATTGGCAAACTTAATATTTGAATATTTGAATATTCAATCTTGGCTTCCGGATGACTTTCCCATGCTGGAAAATGAGGCAGCAATTTGGGAAAACTGGAACATACAACTCCCTCAAGGAATTTCCACTTACAAACCTTCAGAAAAGCATAAACGTCAGAAAGCACTTATGGTCCCCCCCTCCAAGGCATAGTTTCAAACTCAACTTTGATGGAGCTTCTAAGGGCAGCCCCAGCAAAGCAGGATTTGGTAACATTTTCAAAGATCATAAGGGCTCTCCTCTCCTAATTTACTTCGGCAACATTGGATGGGACACAAATAACTCGGCTGAGCTAGAGGGTCTCTGGCAAGGATTACTCCTTTCCCAACAACATCGTTTCCATCCTCTAGAGATATTAGGTGACTCCCTAATCCTCATCAACTTGGCCAACCAGCTGCTCAGTGGAGCTCATGCGCATAAAATTTCCAACAGTTGGAGACTTGAAGCCAGACTGGATGCTATAGAAAAATCGCTCAACACCAACTGAGCAATCATATTCAATCATGTTAAGCAGGAAGGAAACAAGGTTGTTGATCTACTGGCCAACCTAGGAGTGGAAAATGGGCATTCTCTTCTCACTGGAGCTCTAGACATAATTCAGAATCATGATCAAGAACAGGAATGCAAAATTCTGGTCCAAAAGGATGTAGCTCCCCCAAATGCGGGTGTCTCGCCAGATTGTTAATGTGATGGGACAAGGATGGGGTGAGGTGGGACGACACCTGCATGCCTTGTACCGCATAGATAAATGCCTGATGATTTGGGGATCGTAGGGTTCATTTGCTTCACTTCAAGTGGCTCTGATCCGCCCAGCCTGTCCTTCGATATGCTTATCGCCTTCGCATGCTCTGGACTACACTGGGCCTCGGCTCTCTTCAATGCAGTAGTAATGTGGGTGCAATTCGAGGTAGGACTGAGGGCGATAAATATAGGCTCAGCCATGGGATTGCTTTGGAGCCTCTGTTGCTTTGTTGGTCTAGTTATGGTCTGTTATGTTCTGTTGCTTTGTTGGTTTGGTTATGCTATGGTAATCCTGAGAAGTGGCTTCCATCAATTCCAAGGTTTCTCTCGGAGGCCTCTGTCGCTCATTTGGATGATCATTTGAATAGCCCGTGTTCTGCCATGGTGGTTGATCAGTCTTGTTCTCATAGTGCCACTGTTGTTTTCATTATGCCTCGTCTTCGCCATACAATGAGGTGCCACAGGGGTATTCCTCGGTGTGTGCCCTCTAGCTCGTCCTCCAATTCTCCCTCCCTCTCCAGCGAATTCATAGCCAGACATTATCGTTGTACTCACAGTGGGAGAGGACGTTTTCATCTACCCAGCCATTACCCTGAGCCCCGTCCTCCAGACTCCACGTCTTCTCCCTCATTTGGCTCTGTGATTTTCACCTTCAATTGCTCTCTGAATCGTCCAAGGATTACAGCTCACATCTCGGTGTTCTTTCATGAGGAAGCCCAGTAGGTGGGAGAGTCTAGCTCTCATCAGGAGGGCCCTACCTCCGTCTCTGCGCCGAATACATTTTCTTTGCAGGCTCCAAAGGTCTTAGCTTGCAATGCCTTGGATGTGGTGATGGCGCCGACTACTCTTAGTGCTTCTGAAACTAATGCTGCTCATGCAAGGGATCTGCCTGATTTCGGTTGGTGCAGAATTGTGGAAGAGCCTCCAGATGTGTAGTTCGTTCTCTGATGCCTTTGTTTCATGTCGAGTGGCCCATAATAGTCGGAAAATTTTTGTTCATGCTAATAAGTTGGTTCACATCTGCAAGTTATGGTTCAAAATGCAAGTTTTTGTGAATTTCTGTAAGCTCAGTAAGAAGGTCAACACTTGTTCCCTTGTGTGGGATTTGATAACTAGTTCTCAGCTAAGTTCTCTGTCGTGGGTAGTGTTTCTGGTATTCTCTGCCGCTCCTTCAGGGTAGTTGTTTTTGACTCCGATATAGATGTAATTTTACACCTTTAATGTTAATAGAGTAATTTTATTTAGAAAAAAAATATTATAGTATTAATATTA
>APFE030033007.1:10421-60401 GCA_000404065.3 Pinus taeda | reverse complement strand
CACATAACCCTTCCAAAATAAATAAACAACTACATTCAATGATATTAACAAAAACAATCTAATTATAAAATATACTAATCAAAAACTACATCCAATAATTTAGAAACCAATCTAACTATAAAATATAAAATGCAATTTAAAAATATTTAAAAACAAAATAAACAATCACTTTTTCACAATTATATTATATAATATTTATTATATTTAATATCGTAAATTCATTAATCTAAATAGTTTTTTATTAAATTTCAAATTTTAAACACCTAATTTTATTTGAATCACCAGAAAGTACTTGATAGAGGCATGGTCAGAGGATGTGACCATGCGTAACAATGCACACAGGGCTATATGAGCACACATATTCTAATTAAATTTCAATTTATTAGAGCCATATGAGCACACATATTCTAATTAAATTTCAATTTATTACATGGCTGTATTGAGTATCATGGAGCATCGTGTCAATGATTGAGCAGTGGGGATAGGATCTTATAACAAATGGGTAGAGTTTTATCTTCGTAGCAAACACAGTAATAAAACGAGCCGTCTGAGAGCAATAGAGCCATCATAATTTAATTTTAAAATATATGGTAAAGATGAATACCCATCTCTATATGAACCCATTCTTTCTGTCATCATCTGCCAAAACATGGCCCCTCCACCTGCTCCTCCCCTTTTAGGAGATGCATATACATGTTTATAAGCCACATCAAGTAAATTGTCTCTCTCACTAGTGTAAAATCATAGGTCTTTATAAGATTTCCCAAACTCTACATTCATGGTGGACATTAATCATGTTTATCCTAACCATTGAAGAGAATGCAAAAGGGATTAATAATAATCAAAATACCAAAAGTTAATAAAAATACAAGAAAGAAAAAATTAATGAAAGTAAAAAAAGAGGTGAGCCAAAAAAGTAGAAGCACATATTGTGTTTATATCACTGCGATGGGTTTAAATCTCCAAAACCTGGGACACAACCAAAAATCAATCAACCAACCCATATGGGATTTGATTTGAATTGAATTATGACATATTTGTGTTTTGGAATTTATTTACATAGAGCATTAAAAATAACTGACTGTTATTTCTCACATAATATACTTGTGCAACAATTAATTAACCCAAGGAATGCCACTCTTCATAGCTGTTTAATTGGAAGCCTTCATTAACATAGAAATAATGACATATTGATTTTGGATTAAAAAATCAAATAAAATTCAAATAACATGAAAACAATGAGGCTAACTTTCATCAACAATTAGACTAACATTTAATCTGAGTGATTGTATATAGTATCATAAATCCAATTTCAATATTTATAAACTATTGCAGTGAAGATCAGAATTGGATGAGAATGCTCTACAAAAGCCAAAGCTAAACATTTTTCCTTCCCATGAAAATCTTTTCTTTGATAAAGCTGCTGAATTTTAATAAAAATTGTGGTAGAAAATTGCTAAATTTTTATGAAAATAGTGGCAGACAGATGTAATCTTGCATTCAAGGATTTGGCAGACTGTAATAGATTGCAACGGTTCAAATTCCCACAGTTACTTGTATATTCTTTGCATTATCCAATATTTCGTCTTTTAACAATAACAATCTTGTCTCCATTAACATGAGGTAAACATTTCATTAGCCATGCAACCATGGCATCATATCTTATCTGATGACATTGAAATAAAGCTAATCTAAATTATTCCCATCAACGTTGAGCCCACAAAATTGAGGACCCGTAGGAACGTTGATGATCACATATTTCATTAGCCATGATACCACAATATTAGATCTGATCTGATCACATTGAAATAAAGCTAATCTCAATTGTTGTCATCACCATAGGGCCCACAAAATTTTAGCACTCATAGGATCATTAGTGACCACATACTCCATCCTCACCTGCTACTCCATTCTTTCGGCAGTGGAACAATATAAGACCTTCCTCAGAAAACCTTTGGCTGGAATTAACATACCCATAATCAAAGTAATGAACTTAGATGTAAATATCACCAAGTTTCTGCTGGAAAGTGTCGAGAGCAATCATTGTAGCAATTACAATAGACAAGTAACGGAATGTGAGGCAGGTGGTTACAGATCAACGATTCGTAAACAAGTAATGATCTTCTTTGTAATATCGCCATGTTTCCACTTGAGGGTAGCAGGAAAGTGTCGAGAGCAATCATTGTAGCAATTACAATGGACAAGTAAGGGAATGTGAGGCAGGTGGTTACAGATCAACGATTCGTAAACAAGTAATGATCTTCTTTGTAATATCGCCATGTTTCCACTTGAGGGTAGCAGGTACGATGGAGCACCATGGAAGGCAAGTTGTTACAGAGGAAAAACTAATTGCATTCGAGGCAGGTGGTTACAGATGAACAACTAATTGCATTGTCATTACAAATGATCAGTTGAACAAACTATTAATCCACGTAAACCAAGAAGTCAATTTAAATTTCCATAGATGAACAGTTGAATAAACTGTTAACTGGCGTAAACGAATTTAGTTTAAATTTCAATTGATAATCCAAGGGTGGAAGATGTTTCAATCATCTAACAATTAATCCTATGGTGCAGATTACGTGAACGTGGCATGAACTATGGTGCAGATTACGTGAACGTGGCATGAAAGGCGAGTTCATTTCAGAGGGAATGCCTTACGATATAATTAAGCCCTTTGATATTTGATTTTGATTTAGGTGGTTAAAAAATCGAACAATGATTCCTAGAACGAACAACTATTTATTTTGATAAGACTACAACAAGCATTTCATTTGATCATCGTGGCATACTTGCAATCTGGGTCTCCGTGAGCAGTCTGATGTCATTATGGATGAATCGACAATTGAGGGAAAACATGAGGATAATGTATGTAAATTATTTATTATGATTAAGAAAATAGAGAAAATGATTACAATGGTAACAACTGATGTCATTATGGATGAATCGAAAATTGAGGGAAAACATGAGGAAAATGTATGTAAATTATTTATTACGATTAGGAAAACAGAGAAAATGCTTACAATGGTAACAATCGAATAGAGCACTGACCTCAAGTTTTCCACAGTGGTGTATCAGAGTCAGTTTGCACCCCCATAACTTAACTTAAAATCTAATGGGAGCAACCACGATTTTTGGAATTCAAAAATATTACGCAAAAATCTAAATAATAAAATCTCTCCAATCAGATGCATAAACAATGAATTTTATTGCAGAAAGAGTAAACGATACCGAGATCTCTTTCTGTTTTTTTGCGATTTTGGAGAGTGCTGACTGCACGTTATTTCACCGCAACGATTCTTGGTGGCTGAAAAATTGTTCGAAAGGACTTGGTAATTGCAACTCAATCGAATCCCTGTGGGGTGAACCGATCTCGAGTAGATTTTTGTAAGATGCTTCCCTGAAGCGAGGAGGAAACGGTAGCTTTTCCTGTCCAAGAACATCTCGGAGACTTTTGTTGAAGAATCGTTCGCTACCCAGGGCATCAATGCATCATATTTCCAAAACAAGGATATGAAATAGGACGAGAGTAAAACAATGGTATATCATGCTCTCTGCAGCGGTATCGAACTGAAACTAACAATATTGATCTTGCAGCGGTGCCGAACTATAACTAACAATACCGGTCTTGAATCTGAGGGCAGCGATTATTTTAATCGTCTAACACCACCATCAACGTTACACAATGGTACACCTGGCATGAAAGAGACTTCTTCTCACAGGGTAATACCTACGGCGTAAATACATACACATTGTATATTAGATCATATGATGTTTTTTTATATATATTCTTGTATGGGTAACTTATTTTAAGATGAGAATAATTCTTAATAATATTTTTTACTTGTATAGTATTGTATTTATGTGCTTGTATAATTTCTAAGATCATGGTAAGATTATACCACTTACAAGGATTTTATGGATTCCTTTAGGATTTGTCATTTGTATTTTTATTTCTTCTTCTTAAAGTATAAATTGGAAGTTAATGCAAATGTAAATATCGTGTTTGTGTAATATGAATTGTGGGTTAATGTAAAAAGTCAATTGTATCACCTTTTACTCAAGTATTTTTTTCAAGTCATTAAAAAAAAAAATATTGCATTTGCACTTTTAAAGATATAACTTTACTTGTGTTTCATGTATACACCACTTAATTTCTAGATATTAGTGTCTTATTTTGTTTAGGTTGTGCAAACCATTAATTGTGATGATTACCTGCAAAGATCAAGAAAGTTGTATACAACAAAATATTTTATGGCATAATGCTATTATGTAATAGAAAAAAATGATTGAAATGGTTTTATTGTTTTCAATTATTGTTTACCACATTGTATTTATGTTTATATCTATAAAACATACCATTCATTTTAGCACTAAACATTTCAAGGATGTTACTTTGCACCATTAAACATAATTTGTTTTTTTTCCTTTCTGTTATATAGAGTAGAAATTACAAATGTTGATTATGGAAATATTAATCATAGAGGTTTATAAAATATTGTAGGAAAAGCCAAAGCTTGTTACACCAAGATTCACCCTAGCTCTAACCTTCTACAAAATATCTCACTTTCTTATACTTTTCTATAATTTCTTGTGTACATGTAGTAGACATTGTTATCACTTCTACTTTTAGGTCTACTAGGTTGATTCTTTGTAGATTCCCTAATAACATTAAACAACCAAACACTCTTACTTTTTAGAATATTTTAAAATACAAATAATTTTATGACCATATATATAATGCTTCATATTTCATCATAGTAATTACTTTAAGCATAAACATTGCCCCATCTTAACTTATTTCCCCATCTTCTATGAATAATAACTCCACTCATTTATTTGAATATACTAATAAAAATATTTCTAATAAAGGAAATGCACTTCTCTAGGAAATTTCCTTAATTTGACACCATCATTCAATCATATGTATGCTCAGATTGCATTGCAAAATGATGGCCAGTTTTCCTGCCATTTTCTAATGTCTCTAATCATAGACCTATACCTAGTGTGGACTTAGATGGCAAGCAATTTCCACATATTTTCAAAGGGCGAAATTTACACATTCGTAGACTACGCGCTTTCAAAGCTATGAGATTGTTGTTTTCTAAAAGCACTTTGGGGAATATGAGAGTAATTTCCATGACCTTTAACTAATTTCGAGAACCTTTTAAATACATGAAACTGCAAGTTCAGAATCTCACTTTTGTAATTCCGCATACAAAGAGTCAAAATAATGCACGAAAAGGGGGAGGGCTAATCTGTTGGTACAAAATCGTGATATATATTTTGACATGTGTTGGCCTGGCATGGAATTATAGTCATCCAATGGTTAACGGATGAAAGCTAAAGTGATATAATCTAGTTATTTGTTTATGGAATATTTAATATAAATATATATGTAAAAGTTTAATATTTTTAAGAATATGGCATCATTGGGTGAAATGCCAATGATGCCAATCTTTCGCATGCTTGTCTTTGTGAATTATGTTTTGAATTATCATGAAAATTTATGGATTTGTTAAAGAAAAATGAAGAGATATGCAATGTGGGAGGAGAAAATGATTAGAAAAAGGTTATGATTTTTTTAAATGTTTTTAGACAAAGGAATGTACTTGTTTTAATAATGCCCGTACACTTTTAAAAACATGTATGAGTTCTTATCACATGTATTTTTATCACTTAGAGTAAAATCTATGTGGAAGTTAATGTGGAGGTGTGGATGATGAGTTCTTGGAGGTTAGACAAAAGCTTTTAAAAACACGTATGAGTTCCTACTGGATGCATTTTTATCATTTAGAGTAAAATCTATGTTGAAGTCAATGTGGAGGTGGGGATGGTGAGTTTTTGGAGGTTGGACAAGGGCTACAGTTATTCAAATAGGAATGTGTTCACATTCCAAGTGTACGTGCATTCTTGAATTTCATAACAAACATACATTGTTGCTATAACAAATTTGAGAACCCACTTTGTTCACTTGTTTCTAGATTACTTCATTAACATGTATGAGAGTTCCTACGAGATGCATTTTTATCATTTAGAGTAAAATCTATGTGGAAGTCAATGTGGAAGTCAATGTGGAGGTGGGGATGGTGAGTTTTTGGAGGTTAGACAAGGGCTACAGTTATTCAAATAGGAAAGTGTTCACATTCCAAGTGTGCGTGCATTCTTGAATTTCATAACAAACATACATTGTTGCTATAACAAATTTGAGAACCCACTTTGTTCACTTGTTTCTAGATTACTTCATTTTTCATTGAGTGATTAAACAAATGTGTAACAAACATGGTCAAAAATCCATGTAATAAAGTTAAGGCAAAATATTAACCAAGGCCATGGGACACGTATTCCAAGCTGAATGTTAGGCAAAAACATAGTGACGGGGATCACTTGTGATTGATTAATAGCTATTGAAATTGACAAAGGAAATGGAAAAGAATTTGGAATGGAATGAGATATTAATTTACATTTTATTTATGAAGATATTGGAAATTAGGAGAAAATAAAGGTGAAAGGCCACAAGTCGCATGTGAGGAGGAAAATGAAGGAAAAATAATGGAAATTGAAGAAAATATAGGCCTCAATGATAAAAAGGCTTATGTGGATCAGTTCGCAGCTTTTGTTAGTTTAACATTTTGTCGTATTTAGCTAGGACATCTCATTCTATTCTCTCTCTCATACTCTTGGACACTTAGAGTTTTCTTGGAGTACTTTTGGAGGAGTGTGGCATACTTGGGATTTGGAGCAAGAAGGAAAAGGGAAAGGAAGAAAGTGCAAGAGGATATTGAGATCGACAATTACAATGGGTTTTTCTTGTAGATACCAAGTTTCCTGTATGATTTCTTTCCTAGTTTTGGCATGCATAGCATATGCATGTGGTTTATTGGTCATAATCTATCATTGGCATGGAGGATTTCATGTATTGACATTGGTTTTGCCTAGCCCTGTTCCTTATCCTAGAATATCCCATGGTTTTTTGGGTGTTACTTTTGTTTTTGGTTGGTTCTCATATTCTTTGGTTGTGGGTTGAGTACTAGTTCTGGGGAGCCTTGGGTTGGACAAAATGCTTTGAAGCCCTGTAACAACATGATTGAGTTACTATGCCTGGAGCCTTGGTTGGACAAATGAATTGGGAGCCTGGTGAAGTTGAGTTTAACTAGTCCTTGAAGCCTTGGTTGGAAAAATTCTAATGGAGCCGCGACAACAACTGTGAGTTGAGTTCGAGTTGGAAGCCCTTGGTTGGAAATCCTCTTAGAGCCTAGATACTTGGGCAGAGATAATTTTGGTGAAAGGTTGTGATGTTCGACGTAGGTGAATCATTGGTGAGGGTTGAGGTGGTTGGCCTTGGAAGCCCTGGTTTGGTTTTTCTTGATTTGTTTCAATTGAGATCCCACATTCATGCTTGGAATATGGCATGGGGGGGCCGACTGAAAGAAAATTTGGTTTAGCCTATCTGTGGTCGGCGTGGTAGTGGAAGTCCCTGACTTGGTTTGGAAATTGCATATGTCAATAATAACTATTTTCCCTTATTATTTCATGAGTAAAGGTACTTGATATTATGTGGCTTTAATGTTTACTTCCTTATTGATATATCTCTGGTTATTTGTTGGTTATAAAATTGCTTTATGACAACTATGATGTATGGATCTGATCATGTTTGGATTAGTATGTGAAAAAATAATGAATGAATAATCTAATGGATGATAATGCAACTAATGTGAGAAGGCATGAATCATTCTCGATAATTCTCAGATAAATATGAGACCCTTATGCTCAAATATGTTGTTGAGAACTGTAGATTACATATTTGTGATATGTATGACAAAATGCATGTCATGGATGGTGGGGGTCTGGTCATGTCCTAGTACAAGTTTTTACATTAGTACCTTTGTTTCAGTGTTATTTCTTATTTTTGAAAGTCTCATGGAGTTCTGGGAAGAGGCTAGAGTCCTAGCACAAAAAAGGTGGCTAAGAATCTGGGGTTGCTAGCACAAAACTTCCTGAAAAAGACTGCAATCATTGGGATGCCTTCTTGTGGGAGTGATTGGAGGGTCTCACTCACATTGATGCCCTGTAATGGGAGTGATTGGGGTGTTATGTCAGTAAAAAATCAAATGCTCTAAGGGGTTAGGCACCTTGTAGGGTTGGTTGTCTCCAAAAGTTTTTGTACCCCATGAGGATGGTTAGAATGGTCTTGTCTTGTCAGTTCCACTTTATTAACTACACATGGGGAGTTGAATCATATCAATATAACTCTTCATCACATTTTAACCCCGGTGGACCAGTTAGCTTGGGTAAATGTGAGAGGAGGATGTTACAAAATGTATACATATTTTTTTCAAATTGGAGCTTCAATAGTGGTTGACGTGAGTAGATACCTACTAATGTTTAATTTTAAATGATCATATGGTAATAATTTATTCATATGAGTTATATTCATGAATAGACATTTTTTTTCAAGAGAAAGAATAAAACAAATTTCTTTCATGAATAAAAACAAAAGTAGTTTACATATGCATAGTTTTAGATTACTAATAACATAGATGCATCCACTGAAAATAGATCACTGATCCATGGCCTATAAATACAAAAAAAAATAGTACTCAAGTGTCTTAGAACTTGACGCCAAAACTAAAATAGTTCACAGATTGATCTGGATCTCATCTCGCTTTAGCCTCCCACATTCATAGCTTGTCCCCTACAGGAACAATGTCTTGGGAAGATAAAAATGAAAGTTAAGTAGTAGCACAGAACTAAGATACAAAGAACAAAGCATCATTGGTCTGCCGATGATAATATTCAGATTGAAAAGAAGAGGCAAGAAAGAAAAGGCTCCTTATCTCATGACTGATCCCATGAATAAACACTTGTACTGAAACTGCCGGGAAAAACTGAAATCCCACTCTTGCACAACTAATCATTCAGAGAGTTCTCCTCCCAAAATATGTGGTAGAAAGATATAGATTGAAAACCTATCTTTAAGGTAGATATTTTCTCCAGTGAGTGGGATAGAGATAGAACCTTAAGAGAGTGTAACCCCTTGGCCAATTCGATGACCACTTTCAAATCCCCTATGATAACAATATCCTCCACAACCAGCCATGAGGCACATCTAAGAATGCCCCAAAAATCCAACACCTTTGCCCTTGTATTGGTGCCCATACCACTAGACTAGAAAAAGTGGTAAGTTCGGGAAGGGAAAAGGGAGATTATGGCACCAAAACCACAAACTCCACCCACAGAGGCACCATCGGAGTACCCTATAGGATAGACATTGTCAAGGGGTTTATGGAACCAACAACACTTGGTGCTACTAGTTTTTCGAGGGCTAGTCTGTATGAAATAATCCATGATCCTACGGGTAGAATTTCTCAAATCCGGGTCTAAGTTCTTAAAGATGCATGCGTTTCAACATCCCAAGATACCCTGGAAGATATAAAGAGGATTGTTCTATACTCCAGATATAAAGAGGACTAGTAATGTAGGCAAGATAAAACAAACATTCTTTCCAAAAATAGCAAGTAATCTTGAGGAATGATGTTACTTCCTCCCAGATGGAGAGAGTAAATGGGTAGTCTAGAAATATGCGGGCCACATTCTCATTATTAGGTCTACAGAGAGGGAAAAAACTTGGTCCCAAAAATCCTCTCCTGGTTAGGTTTTCCTAGGTAAAAATGTGGTTGTGCACTGCTAGCCATATGAAACATTTTAGTTTCGTTGGAGCCTCCCACTTCCACATCTGGACCAACCAAATGACTTTGCACACCAAATTTGATGTATCATGAACTAATTACATTGAATTCCCCTTTGTTGTGTTGTTATTATTGTAATTTTTGTTAATTATTTTCTTGTTGTTGATGTCATCTTCTTAATTCAAGGCTCGTCTTCAACGACTTTTGTTCATACTTGTTGGTTTAAGTATTTCCATTATGAATTCAATGTTGTCTTTGACATCAATTATTCTAGTTCTTATTTCAATTGCTTGATTCAAATTATAAGACAACATGTAAAGGAAGATGCAAAGAAGCATTTATGTATGCCCGACATTTAAGAGCTTATATTATACATTGTGCAAAATGCAAGCATGTTCCTCATGTGACATATGGAATCAACCCACTCTACTTTTGCTAGATGCCAATTTGAAAATGCATGAAAATAAGCTCAACTAGTCTTCTTCTATATATAAGGTTATTCAGCTTTGAGATATTAGTTATTGGTATAGGCATATAAAATATAAATAGGATGAATCTCTAAGCTTTCTTAGGATTTAACTTTGGTTTCATTCATTTATGCGATATAATTGATTAAGGTATTGCTAAGCCTTAGTTATGTGTTGTAATATATAAACATTGTACATTAGAGTGCATGATGTTTTTTATATGTCCATATAAGGTGTAACTTACCTTAATATGAGATCAATTTGTAATATTATTTTTCACTTGCAACATAATGAATTTATGTGATTTTATAATTTTAAGATCATAGAAATATTATAATTATATATGCCACTAACAAGGACCTTATTGATTCCTTTCAAAATTTTCATTTGTATCCTCGCTTTCTTCTACTTGAAGTATGAATTGTAGGTTATTGCAAAACGTAGATGTTATGTTTGTGTTCCATGAATTGTGTGTTAATATAAAAAGTAAATTGTATGCCCTATGAATCAAGTGATTTGTTCAAATTCTCAAAAATATTGCACACACTTTCAAGCATATAACTCCATAAGTGTTTCATGTATGTGTTATTAGAGATTAGTGTCTTATCTTGTTTGCATTGTCTAAAACATTATTGTGTGCAAATATTAAGCAATTTCTATACAAAAAAGAGATTTTATGATGTAACGTTGCAATGTAATAGAAAGAAAAAGTGATTGTAATGATTTGATTGTTTCAAGTTGTTACTTACGACATTGTGTCTATGTTGAAACCTATATGCATAATGTGCATTCTAGCACTAAACATTTTAAGGGTGTTACTTTGCACCATCAAAGACAATATGTTTTTTTTTTTGTATATATAAATGTTGATTATGAATACAAACTGGCACAATCACATTAGTAAATGTAGTTGATATACACTGATCAACATCATTTTTGTACATTGATTGACATAAACAAGGTGGAAAATGATGTTGATTAGCATATATCAAGCACCGTTTACTAATTTGGTAGTGCTAGTTGACGACCAACGTGTGTGGGGTCGATATGTTGAACATGGTTGAAAATGGTTGAAGAGGGTTGATGAGTTTGATCATGGTTGACATCGTTGACCAAGGTTGACTAAGTTTGACCTTCGTGAACCATTAATGTAACAATATATTAATGCTACATAAATTTAATAATGTTACATTAATTTTGACCTTTTTTGACTAAGGTTGAGCATGTTTGACCATTCTAACCATGGTTGACCATGTTTTGTCATATTGATCATAGGTTGACTATTGTTATCAAAGGTTGACTATGGTCAACCAAAGATGACCATGGTTGGTCATGGTTGATCATCATTGACCATTTTTTATGATGGCTTATGATGGCTAAGTAAAGTTGATGGTTGACCATGGCTGACTATTGTCAACCATTGTCAATAGAGTCAACTATGGTTGACCATGTTGACCATTGTTATCTACAAGCCACACTAGTTGATTTTGGTCAAGCATATTAAACATGGTGACCATAGCTAGCCACGATCACCTTATATAGTCAACCTTATTATTATTGTTGTTGTTATTGTGATTATTACTCATCTTTAAACAACCACCCATTGCCATAACGATTAGGTTGTTTTCTAGCCTCCACTAAGGTCGAAGGTTCAAAAATCCCCAAGTTTTAGCTCAATTGGTTGAGTCCCCATCATTAAAGCACCTTTTCTATTGAGAGATCATGGGTTCAATTCTCTCAACACCCTTAAGGTCAGGGTCCATGGTTGAGCTAGTAAGAAGTGATCCCTTCAAGTTGATTTACCTCGTACAAATATTCCATGGATGTAGCAGTCATTGATCTCGAAGGTTCATGAACCAAACATAAAAAAAATATTATTAGTCAATTTTATTAAACCTTAATATTAATATTATTGATAAATCATATTAACATTAACATTATTATTATTAATGTTATTACTATTATATTATTATGTAATATTATTTTGTAATTTATTCAATCATATAATAATAATAATAATAATAATAATAATAATAATATAGGCAACCTTAATATTAATATTATTAATATTACTAATAATCAACTTTACTAATATTAATTATTATTATTTTTAAACATTTTAAATCTTGACTATGACCACCAGAGGTTGACCATGGTTTACTTTGGCCAACTGTGGTTGACTATAACTAAATATGGTCGAGTGAGGTTGACGAAGAATGCCTATGAATAAGCAAGGTTGACTATTGTTGACTATGGTAACATAAGGTTGACCAAATTAGATGATGGTAAATTAATAATAATAATATTATAGTCAACATTAATATTAATGTTAAGAAGAATATTGTTATTAGTAATAATCAACTGCATTATTATTATTATTATTCTTATTAAACCTTAATCACAAACGCTAATATTATTATTATAGGGTTGACTATGTTTCCCCATGATAAAATATCAATAATATATTTAATCATATAGTAATAAATAGATATTGGTTGGAAAGTCAGCAAAAGCTGATCCCCACCCTTTCTTGACTTTTTCCATTTCTTTCCTCTCTTTTATTATTATTATTATTATTATTTCATCCATATTCTATATAGAATTAGTCATTTTACATTTTCTCTTTGTTGATAAAAATTTATTAACATTTTAATTAATAAATCTTGTTAGTTTATAACCATGATCTTGAATAAAATATTTAATAAATAAATTATACCTTAAGGTATTATTATATTATATTATAATCCTTTCTCATTTTAATATTATATTAAATTTTCTAATCAAATAATTAATTTATTATTATATTATTATTTTATCTATATTCTATGTATAATTAATTATTTTACATTCTCTCTTGGTAAGTAGAATTTAAATAATAAAACTAGTTAGTTTATAACCTTGATCTTGAATAAAAATATTCAATAAATAAATATCATACCCTTATGTATTATAATATTAATAATTTCTCATGTTTAATTTTTAAATAATAACATTTTAACAGTATAATTAATTTCTTAACAACCTTCCTAATGGCTAGTTCTTAATCGCTAATTCTTGGCATGGATGCTTATCTGCTATTTAAACATGTGCGAAGATTGATCTTTTCACCTTTGCCCGGATGAACCACATTAGTTGGTTTGAAACGTCTTATTGACTAGATATCAAGAATGTGATGAATCAGAAAGACAATAATATATATATATATATATATTATATATATATATATATATATAGATATATATATATATATATTATATTATATATATATATATATATATATATATATATATATATATATATATATATATATATATAAGACATTTTTCAACCTTGACTACCAGGGTTGACCTTGATTGAATTTGGTCAACCATGGTTGACTATAATTCAATATGGTGGCGTTACATTGGGTGAGGATGACTAAGTGAACAAGCTTGAGTATTGTTAACTATGGTTAGCATATGATTAACCAAGCTTGATCATGGTCAATTACTAATAATATATTCAACAACAACAATAATAATGTCAACTTTATTATTATTATTATTGAACATTTTTAAATCTTGATTGTGACCAAGGTTGATCTTGCTAACTAATATTGACAGTGTTTGACTATAGAGAACCATAATTGACTATAATTAAATACGATTAAAATCGTAAAACTAATTATTACTATTATTATTAGTCAACTTTATTAATATTAATAATAATGTTATAGGATTGGCCAAATTTAATCATGATCAACTGTTAATATTATATGCATCTATATAATAATAATAATAATAATAAAGTCAACTTATTAACATCCTCACCACTTTTCACAACTCGAACTTTAATGTATTGATCTTTTCGGGGAGTCATATATATGGATTTAACTATAGTTATGACTCCTCCAAAAGATCAATACATTGAAGTTCGAGTTACAAAAATTGTTGAGGGCATTTTGCTCGAAGAACATGCAACTTCTCTCACATGTAATTCCATCCACATGGTGAAGTCAAACTCTTATTTCCTAGGACACTATGGAAGAGCTCACCATATGAGCCAAGAGGAGTTAAAAAAGGAGAATGCAGAATTAAAGGAGAGGTTGGATAACATGTAAGCATATACTAAGCCCCTCAAGACTAAAAGGAATTTGATGTTAGGAATTGCACAGGTGCATTCTCTATGGACTCGCTGCATTGTTATTGTTATGAGTGGTGAAAATCATTCCTGATTGGAAATACTGCCTTTGACTCTTTAAGGTTTCAAATTATGTAAGACAGATCAATTTCCATGACTTCATACCCACCTCTGACTAGTCAAATGGATTCACTCACGAGTTAGGGAAATCCAAGGCACTTGTTCGCATCTTCACTTATCAAAGATAAAAGACCTTCATTTTCACGCACCATGAATATGATAATAATTTAAATATGGTGGGGGGTTTATAGAATATATAGATTCATGCTCACAAAATCCCATCTATGATACTATGTCGGAAGTGGGAAGTGATCAAAAATTGATTTTTGGTGGATTGAAATAAAAATAATAATAAGTGGAAGCAATGAAAAGTCAGGTAGATTGAGAAATAAAAAAATGATATGGGATCAAAGGATCATATGGATGTAGGAGTTGTATTTTTCTTGGAATCCAAAGGGGACATGCTACACGTACTATAGTATGCACCAAGACAAAGAAGGTATGAGTTAATGTAAGGATTGACAGGATATACACCATTATACTGTTGGGTTGTGTTATATTCTTTCTACGACTAGCCCACGTAGTTAACTGGGGGGTTAGAGGGGGGCGGAGCCCCCCCTTCGTTGCGCCGATTGCATAGTGGGGGGGTCACAAGGGGTTTGAGGGGTGTAGGTAACGCCACCCTATGAGGTCCAGGGTAGCGCCCTAGAAAATTTTGGTTTTGGAACCTATGTTAGGTTGGGCAGACCCACGTATGGTTTTGTGCATGATTTTCACACATGTTTTTGGACGCAAAGGTTTTTGGTCCATGGTTTTGGACGCAATGGTTTTCGGTCCATAGTATTGGATGCTTCGGCATGTATAAATATGTATTATAACAATGAAAGGAACATAATGAAAAATCAAGATGCAAGTCCCGATTCTGGTATCCAGGGGAAAATCTCTTTGTATATGTGTTTTATGTGTTATGCTCTCGCATTGTTTATTTTCTATGTTTTAGAATCCGTATGTAGGTAATTTCTGTACGAGGTTAAAACCTACATATAAAACAATCTTTATAACCATGAAGAATACAACATATAGCGGAGAGAAATATACGTTAGATAGATGTAAGAATAGTTACGTAAGGTATATGCGTCACATGGTCTCATACCATATCTCAGACTTGTGCAGAAATATAGAATGACAATGCTATAGTATGTGTTACCAAAGCATATAGGCAACAAACTAAAGTATACATTGCAGAGTCTACACGTTCAGCTAAGTTACATAAGTAAGTTATATAGTCTACATACTGAGACTAAGCATATGTCAAACCTTTGAGTAGTTAGAAGATGCCAGATGTATGGGTTAAAGGATGATATTATCAGAAAAGTTACCTTATGTGGAATTGTGGGACATTATGCCAAGACAATTGATGAGTGGAACATATACAAATAAAGAGTGTTACATAATCAAGGGTAGCTACATAAACAATCCAAGTCAGATGCATAACAAACTTGAGCTAGTGTAACAGATCTAAGGAGCATTACATTAACTTATGTGACTCTACCTAGTTAAGAATGTCATAATAGTGTCATTAGTTGTTGTCTGTTTTGTATAGAATAAATATTTTGGTCGATAAAACCATAAAACCTATAAACTTGATACGCAAGACATTGATCGCAACCACCGGTTTTGCCACATGCTCTCTACAATAAATCGATTACCATAGCTTAGCCTAGCATTATAGTATTCCTATATGGATTTTTGCATAATTTTACCTATCCTGATTGTCAACATTAAATTTTTTTCACAAAATAAACAATGGATTTCCACGTTGAATATTTCTGGTAATGAGCCATTCCAAAAGTAACAAGCGACGGTAGAAGTTAGAAGATTGGATCATGCAATAAGCATTGAAACATGACAGATCGAATGTTCAAGAGTTATCATCACAGAGTATAGATTTTACTAGATGAGGGGTATAATTCCATGTTATCATGGACACTATTAGTTATTAGTCCCTGCCTATGGTAGAGCAGGGACTATAGTGATCATTGTAGAGTTGACCAACAACTAATTGATGGTTTGAATGCAAATTTCATCCCATTGCACTCTTTAACCAAAGTTTAAAATTGCTTATTTATATTCACTAAATGTTTAACCAATTTTTTAGAATTTCTCTCTTATTGCAAACTTCACGTGAGCTGATGCTATTTTGGAGTAGACAAGTTATTTTATCAAAAGTGTCTTAAATCAAGATGGAGCAAGTTGGTTATGTCTCCGGGCCCTGGTGTCAAGAGTGGGAAGGTTTCTTCATTAAATGTTGCAAATGATGATGATGTACATGACATGTTATTTATCATTACAAGGATGAATACCCTCAACAAGAGTGGCATGTCTCTCCATGAGACATTATCCCTATAGGAACTCTTGCTCAAATGGGTCTTCCTTTAGCATGACAACCTAATAAATTCTCACAAGATGTGGCATACAATTATCCTTCAAAATAATGGTAATCATGGATCTCAACAACAAAAGAAGCATCTCAGAAAATCAAAAGAAAACATGGCATAACTACATCATATACCTCCACTTTTTGGGATGGCCAAAAAATGCAAATCTCAGTTGCTAAAATGGACATCATCGTTGAATTTGTGGCGTGAAACTGTATCAAATGGCTATAAAATTTTCCCCTTTATGACACCATCAATTTTAGACCCTCAAGCATCTTGAAGAGTCCCCTAAAGATTCCTTCTTGAAGATGGCCGAAAAATCCACTGCTCGGATGAACATTCTGAGCACACCACTGTGCTCCCTATGAAATTTTGTGAAAAACAACTATAGAGTTGGCATCATTCTGTGTTGGTCAAAATCTGCCTCCAAGGGAATCTTTTAGATTCCATATGATTCTCCAAAGATTCCTTGTTGCTAGGCCCCTGCATTTCTGTTGCTCATATGTAGATTCTCACTGCACGGTTGGACTCCTAGCAAGAAAATGTGCAAAAATCGCTATAAGCTTGACAAATTCCGTCATTGGCACCTCTGGCCCTCAAGGGAATCTTTTCAACATCTTAAGATTCTCCACAGTCAGGGTTCCACACCCTCTGCAAATCATTGTTTTTCCATTCAAGGTTTTGACCTCCGCTCTATTGCACCCTCCCAGCCGAATGAAATCAGGGTTTAAGTATAACTGAGGTTGGTGGAGTTTACAAGGAGCATCGTTGGGGTGTCGTTTAAGTTTCTTAGTTTGGTGGGGCACCACTCGAGTTCCAACCGTGCAAATTAACAATTAGCGTGTTAATTTTTTAACTTGGCACATGTTATTTTTAAACTTGTCAGCGATGTAATGGTTAGCGCATACATGGTAATAGTGGCATAAAATTTATATAGCCAATGATTATGTGTTGACTTCATTAATTTAGTTTACCTTATTTGTTTTCCTTTCATAAAGTGTTTAATGATCTATATTGTTGCATGCTTTGTGAAATCATTTTATGAATCACATATCAAGAGACATTATCCCGGGAAATACGTAGAATAATTTTGTTTAATGATATCATCTTTAGCCTTAAAATCATTCCATTACTTTCATTTCATTTCCATTACTCTTTTATATCTCTTTCATGGGAAACTGGTCCCTTTATCCCTGGTCGGAACCACCAATTCCAACAGAAATAGAGTTGCCTTAAGTTCTCGACCGGGTGGTATTCTCGGATGTTGAGGCAAAGATTTTCCAGACTTCAACAGTTTTGGTGCTAAAAGCAGGGCCCTGACTATGAATGGAAACAAGGTTTAATCCAAAATCAAAAGGTCATCTAAAGAGTCATTCTCCCTCAAAATCTCCCCCAAATTCTAGATCTCATTCAAAATCTCCTACTCCTAGACCAGAAGTTGTAAAAAAAAATACAAAATCTCCTAACACACAACCTAAGACATCTGATCAACCTCCTTAGAAGTTACCTGAATTTCATACCTTAATTCAGAAATTAGAAGGAATTTCTATTTTAGAAGAAATGCCCCAACAACCTACGTTATCTGAAGGCGGTGTATCATCATCTTTCCAAACTTCTCATATTTTGACTCGTTCCCAAAGTGAAAAACTTGGGTTTACTCCATTTGAGTTCCCCTTACCTTCCCACCAAAGAAATACTAAGAAATCTGAATCACAATCATCTACTAGTGAGATTTAATCTTCTTCTCCACCACAAACACCTTTATTTCATGCCTCATCATCAACTTCTTCTCATCCGATCAATCCTTCCACTCATATCCCTCATCTACAATCAAATAGTTCTAGTTTTAACAACACCAACACTGGGGCTAATGCTTCCACACAATCATCCTCTTCTGCTATTGCAACTTCTTCTACTCAAGTTCCTAGAATGTCTAACAAACCTTGGACCAGTTTAGGTGCAATCAAGATGCCTTCACCCATTCATCCTTTACCTAAACATCCATAAATATGGTTACCCAAGTTCAATCTTAATGAAGGGATGCCAGCCGAAGAGAACTTACATAATTACATGTTGGCCATTAACCTTAATGGGGTTTCAGAAGAAGATTGTGTATGTAGACTTTTTCCCTTTACTTTTGTCGGATCAACAGGATCTTGGTACTTTTCTTTACCAACAGGTTCAATTAATAATTGGCATACATTTCAAGAGAAATTTTAAACCAAGTTTGTTGATGATCATAAAACAACTACTTTAATTAATGATGTTTCCAGTCTTAAAACAAATCCAGGTGAAAGAATCAAAGATTTTAATTCTAGGTTTAATAAATTGGTTAATAAGATTCTAGAAACTTCACAACCTGGTGAATATGTACAAATATAATGGTATATCTCTGCACTTCCCTCTAATATTGCAATATTCGTAGATAAAGCTAATAAAATCATGTTAAGTAACAACATGAAATAAGCTTTATCTTTCGAAAAGAGAATTTTAGCTTTAGAGAAGAAAACTATTCTTGAAGAGAGAAAGTCAAAGAAAGTGACTTTCAAGGAAGAAAACAAAAAGAAGCCATCTAAGGACCCTTTAAATTTAGAAGGATTGCAAAAAGTCCTTAAACCAATGTCAAACGAAATGGTCAAGATTAAGAAATAGGTATCTGATTCCTCAAAAAGACCTTTCAAACCTTTCAAGAAAGCTCAGCCTTCATCATCTCAACCAACCAATATTATATCCAATGTTGAATCAGATCAAGAAGAAGATGAAGAATTAGCCCTATCTATGGAAGAATTAGAAGAGGAAGAGTTGGTGGAAGCACATGGATTATGGTATTTTATTCTTACTACATCATAAAATGAAGAAGAAGGAAAAATTCTACCAGTAGAGACTAGGAGTAAAAAATTTGTTGATTCATCATCATGCAATCAAAAACAGATGTTAACTACTCCTATTAATAAAGATAAAAGATTAACCAAAAAATATTCTCCTAAACTTCTGAATCCATTCCATCCTCTTCAAATTCTCCTTATGCATCTAAAACTCTTATTATTTCTTATAAATATATAGAATATAACATTGTGGAATATATGAAGAAAGTTAAAGCTAATATTTCCATGAATGTGGTGAGCAAACTCAAGCAACAACAAAAATTATTGCTTAAAGAGTCAAATGTTGCTCCTACATCTCATTTTCCAACTGCAATAGCCTCACTTGGAAAAGGAAAGCCTCCAAGTGATTCCCCAGACAAAATTGATGTTTCTGATGCAATTTTAATTAGAGATGGGTCCAACTTCCACACTCCACCTTTTCTTTTAACCTTTGATATTTTTAATAAAAATGTTCATAATTGTCTGATAGACTTAGGTGCTTCTTCAAATATTATGCCATATTCAGTTTGTCTCAAACTTAACATAATGCCTGAGAAGTCCGTTGTCCAAATTGTGTAATTAGATAGAACAAAGGTTAAGGTGTTAGTAGAATTAAACTCTGTTTTAATAAGATTATCCTCAAATTCAAAGGTATGTCAAATTATTGATATTTTGATTGTTGATATTCTTGAATTTTATGGTCTTATTTTAAGCATATATTGGTCTGAGAAATTGCATGCTTATTTTGCCATAGATTGGTCACATGTATGGCTTCCTTGCAATGGGAAACCAAATCAGATTTAGGTGGATAGAGAAAATCATATGAAATACTCGATTACTGACTTGGATGAAGAAAATGAGCCTGTAGTTTTCACCAACAACATCCTTGAGATTTATTCTTTAGAATCTTTCTTTGGAAGTTTTACAGTTCAAATATCCCCTTTCTTAGCAAATTATGTTTCATCTCCAGTTGAAAATTATTTGCAAACAAATATTACTAAATGTATTAATGTTGTAGATACACCCGTAATTAAGCATGATTCTTTATTTTTGACACTTTATTTTGGTGGTTCTAAATATAATGATGGTGCAAGGGCGGGATGTATATTGGTAAGCCCTAATGGTGAACAAACTATGTTGTCATGTAGATTAGAGTTTGAATGTACTAATAACATAGCAGAATATGAAGCATTAGTACAAGCACTGCATAAAGCTATAAGTCTTGATGTTGAGTACCTTCAAGTCTTTGGTGATTTTGAAATTGTTATAAAACAAGTTAGAAACAATATGCATTGTGTTTCTAATCATCATAAACATTATCAGTCCTCAATTCAAAATCTTACCTCATATTTCATTGCATTTCATATTTCTCCAATACTCAGGATACATAATGCCAGTGCTGATCTTTTGGAAAATGTTGCATCTAAACTGATCCCACCTGAAGATTTTAGTTCAGATAGGTTTTCTATAGAGTTGATCTTTCGCCCTTCCATTCTTGATAATGTCACCAATTGGCGAGTATTAAATGATGATGAAGATATCCTTGATTTTTTAACATTTGAAGAATCTTGTCTTAACCAAATGATTAATGAAGATGAACATGATAGACAATTGAATAAATCAAATGAACAAAATGAGCTACCACACCCTGTAGTTAAAATTAAGGATCTTTATGATTTAAAAGATATATTTAAAAAGGTCAACAACTACAAACTTCAAAGTTCAACTTTGAGATTTGAACTAGTTAACCTTGGATCTAATATTAAACCTCAAATTATTAACTTAGGTATTGGATTATCATCTAAAGAAAGAAATGCATTTATTCATATAAAATCATTTTAGCTTGGAATTATGAAGATCTCAAACTTATGATACTTCTATCATCCAACACATTATTCCAATGACACCTGATGTCAAACCTACTCAACAAAAACTTAGAAAGATTCATCCAAATTTGGAAACTCAAATCAAAAGTAAGTTGAATAAAATTTTAAAAACCAAAATTATCTTTCCAGTAAGACATTGCAAATGGGTTTCTAATCTTGTACCAGTTAGAAAAAAGAATGGTGATATTCACATTTATATTGATTTTAGGAATTTAAATAAGACATGTCAAAAAGATAATTTCCCCCTCCCACAAATGGAACAAGTTCTACAATCAATTGTTGGTTCTGAACTATGTCTTTTCTAGATGGATTCTTAGGTTATAATCAAATCCTTGTTCATCCAGAGGATAAATTTAATTATTATGTTCAAAACAAAATGGGGAACATACACATATCAAAAAATGCCTTTCGGATTGATGAACGCAGGAGCTACATTCCAGAGAGCAATGAACATCGCTTTCAGGGGTTTAATTAATAAAATTGTTGTGGTATATCTAGGTGATATTACCATATATTCCAAGAAGAGAAATAATCATTTGCATGATTTAAAGCAGATCTTTGGAAGATGCAAAAGGTATGGAATTTCTCTAAATCCCAAGAAATCATTTTTTGCTCTTAATGAAGGTAAACTCATTGGATTTATTGTATCAAAAAATGGAATTTGTATTGATCCAGAAAGAATTAAGACAATCTTAGAAATTTCATTATCACATACCAAAAAATTAATGCAATCTTTTCTTGGCCAAATTAATTTTGTCAAAATATTTGTCCCTGAATTTTCTCAAATTTTCCTACCATTACAAACTACGATCAAGAAAAATTTTCTTTTCAAATGGGGAAACAATGAAAGAGAGGCATTTAAAGCAATCTAACAGGCTGTAATTGACGCTCCCGCCCTATCAACTCCTAATTTTTTTGATCATTTCAATTTATATACTTTTGCCTCTGAATTCTCATATGCGGAAATCTTAACACAACTAAATGAACACAAAATTGAAGCTCCTATTTCTTTCTTCAACTCAAATTTTCAAGGCGTTGAATTAAATTATTCTAGAGTAGAAAAGAAAGCCTTTATAGTTTACAAAGACATTAAGTATTTTAGACCTTTTATCTTAAAAAATCATATTAAATTCATTGTGCCTTTCTTAGCGGTTAGACAATTACTTATTCAAAATAAGTTAGGAGAAAAAAAGGCTAACTGGGTTACTACCCTCCAGGAATATGACCTAGAAATCAAACCCGCTAAAATTATGAGAGGTCAAGGTTTTTGCAAATTGATTATAGGAATAAATGATACATCAGTTGATGAAGCCACAGGTAATATCGATCAAGTCAAAAAGGTACTTTGTGTTGATACTGAATCTCAATATGTTGATTTAATCTTTTATTTAAAAAAATTCTTATGCTCCATTCGAGCTTGATTTTAAAAGAAAGATAGCCTTGAGATTAAAAGCTAATCAATATCAACTCATCAATGGTGTTTTGTTTAGAAATAATTATGATTATGTTTTATTAATATGTTTAGAAAAAGTTGAAGCAGAAAAAATCTTACAAGAACTTCATGATGGGTCAGCAGGTGGACATTACAGTGGAGATACAATTGCTCATAAGATCCTACATGCTGGATATTACTGGCCAACATTATTTAAATACACTCACATGTATGTAAGAAGATGAAAAATTTGTCAAACTGCTCCAAGAAGACAATAGAAACCATTTATGCCTTTGCAGCCACATAACATCGAACAACCATTCAAGCAATGGGGGTTGGACATAATAGGTGAGATCGTTCCTCATTCTACTAAACATCATAAGTACATTTTGACTGCAATATATTACTTTAAAAAATGGGTAGAGGAAATACCGCTGCAGTTAGTCAATTCGGAGAGCATTACTGAATTCATTAATCAATTTATCATTACCAGGTTTGGTATCCCTCATTCTCTTATTTTTTACAATTCTTCTTATTTTTCTGGGAATGCAACGATTGAATTTTCTTTGAAAAGAGGATTTAAACTTAAGTATTATGCAAATTACTACCCTTAGGGGAATGGTTTAGAAGAATCTGCTAACAAAAATATTATATGAAGTATCAAACGAACCATCAACCAAAATCAAAAGAATTGGCATAAGGCTTTAACATTTGCTTTATAGGCTAATAGAATAACAGAGAAAACCTCAATAGGTAACTCTCCTTTAGCCCAAGTATAATTCATTGAAGAAATGCCTTCTTTCGCTCTACAATTGCGAATGTCTCAAATCCTTAAATTAGAAGAAGAACTGAATAAATCCAAACAGGCCCATGCCCACCATCAAGATTTGGTCAAAGCTTCATTTGATATAAATTTAGTCAAAGATAAAAATTTTGAAATTGGAGACTTTGTTTTGAAATGGGATAAAGTGCATGAGGATAAAGGAAAACATACTAAATTTTAAAAATCTGGCTTGGTCCCTTTCAAATTTTTGAGAATATAGGTTCATCAACTTTTATATTACAAGATTTACAAGGTTAGAAAGAAACTCTTCCCATTAATGGACTTATTCTCAAAAATATATTTTCCTTAAAAAGAACATTTGTTCTCTTGTAAAATATGTAAATAATATTATCTGCAAAATAATGTTTTTTAGTTTTATAATAATTAGTACACTTTCTGAAGTATACATGGAAGTTCTCTTCATTATTAAGGCATTAAATTACTCAAGAAACGATGTAGAAAACAAAACTATAAATTGAAATCTATTATTGCATCTATTTCAAAACTTTGAAATATGATAACCATTTAATTGTGAAATATTTTGGCTTGGGACTCTTAAAGAATATATTTGTTTGTATATCGGTTTTGAAAAGTTATTTTTATAAAAGAAGAAATTATTATGAAGCTTTAGCACCTTTTACTTAAACGGTCATCCAAAACTCCGAAGGAGTAAATGAAACCTCCCAATCCATTAATTTTAAATTTTTTAGAGTGTAATTCAAAAATATAAAAAACTTAAAAGTTAAGAGGTCTGATCATGAACCTGCTTATCATGATCATAGGAAACTAGTGACATTGACATTATCACTATTGGAAACCAAACCAAGGCGATGGCTTATAGTCATAAGACTATAATACAATAGGTCTCATTATGAGCCGACTTGTTGAATTTTATGAATGGAATTATCGTCATCTGGCCACCAAACCAGGATAATGACTTTTAAGTAAAAAAGTTCAAAAAAAAAGACTCATTACCTCTAAGAATGTTATTATGACATGGATGGGATACTCTTTCATTTTGGTTAAATGGTAACCTTGTCGAGGCTATGAACGCCTGCTGGCAACAATGGCTCTACCAATGACAAATAAGTTTATTCAATATGATAAACTTCTAATACTTTTTACTTTACTTTTTCAACCTATTAGTGACAGATTTACACAATGAATATTTTCATCTCTAATAAGCTCTTAGAAGCTTTACAATAAAATAAGTTGTTTCACTCCAAAGCTATCTATATCAATTTAAATTTCAATCATTTTTAACTTTCTAAAATATGTCTTGATAAAGATTAAGATCTTATTATTATTACAGAGATTAATTGTTTCGTCCAGTGTGTCGCCAATTGTTGTGGTACTCAACAACCCCCATTAGCCTTAGACTTAGGATAAGAAATAATGGGGACCCTTCAAATGTTTTAGGAAATAGCCTTTTCTTGTTTTAATAAAATAGGACCAGTTTTATATTTTTACCCTTTTTTTTATATATAAATAAAACAAGAAAATCTTTTTGCGAATAAAACCCTTCTTAGGTTTAGAAGCATTTCCATAGTTCTTAGGAAATAACATGCAAATCTAAGAAACCCTGTTAACTATGTTTCCATTAAAAAATATTTGAAAAACATCACCAAAGTTTTTAAAGGTTGTTTGAAAAAATAAACACAAATATCATAAAGGATGGTTCCACTAAAAAACCGCATGTGAAACGCTAATCGACTTATCAACGTTGACAATTTCAAAGTGAGTACCGATAGAAAATTAATGATAGCGAACTGCTGATAGCGATATCACATTTTGTCAATTACTGGTATCATGTTCTGTTAGGTGACAAATGTCAATATCACATTTTGTTAACTCCCGACCTTTCGATATTGGACATCCCACATCGCAATTTGTGATCAATCAACATAATATCAGAAATCGCATGTCACAAGGTCATGCTCATATCACCCGATATAAAAACATCAATAAAGCAATTTCCCGATATAATGACAGGTGTCAGCATCACATGAACAAATGTTCGAAAATTAAATGGCCACTTTGTGTGTTTATAGTTTCGAGGTTTTAAATGATTTGTGATGATTTTGATGTAATGTAGAAGGATTTTTCATTAAAAATCACATTCAATTGATAAGGCTCTTTACATTTTACGAGTTCTTTCATCTCATCCTGGTTTTCTTCTTAATAGGTGAATTCCAATAAACAACAATTAAAGGAAATTTCAAGGATAATCAACGCGAAGAGAAAGTTGGTAATTCAACCATAGACAGTGTTGCCTCCTGAAGAAGTTCCCGATATGTCTCCATTGTTTACAGATACTACATGCACTCCAGACATAGAGTCGTCCTGGGAGGTCATATACAAATTGTTCAAGGATGAAAACCCAGGGGTTATTGAAAATAAAAGTGCTACTGTTGATGCTCCCACTACAAATGTTAGCACCACATGGAATGATGTGGCTAATTCATTTTTTTTCACAGAATTGTTGCACATCCCAAAATTCTACCCTACACAGATATGGTAAGATGGGTCATCGACCATCTAGATATTAGAGATAGAGTTTTTACAACTCCCAAGAAAACAATCATTGGATCTTATAAGGTTGAGGACTTAAGGAAAATGTACCATTTTCTGCTACCACAGAAAAAATATGATACTCAATTTGTCGAGAAGTTCATGCAGGAGAATCCGAACCCAACAGATCTTATCAAAGAATGGAGAAGGGACCTAAGAAAACACAAGTGCGAAGACAGGGGTATGTATTCATTAGCCTCTATTTGTTGGTCCTTTCTCCTATATTGCTGCTATGATGTGTCGTCTCTAGGGTTACCCCAATGCATAGAAATTCTCAGAGGAATGGGTGCTACGAATAAAGGCCTCTTCTAATGGTTATATCATGGATTAGGAAAATATTTTATCCAATAATTTAATTACTCAAATATGCAATTATAGATATAAGCACAATGTTATTGAGAGGAATTCTCCCCCTTTCTTTATGAGTGCCTATATCATATACGCCATTTCTTTTTCTTATGATTTCCCATCTATAGGATGGAAGTGGACAATTCAATACCCTACCCCTATTCATGTTTACCTTGATATCTTATGGGAAACCAAGTATCATTCTTATTTTTATAAAATTTGTCATGAAATTATCCTCCCCATTCACCAAGAGGTCTTTGGTAGCAATGCACCTAGACTCTTCGCAGAAGCTAATAAAGACTTAAAACCATTAGGCAGTGGTTTGGGGAAGAATAATTTACTTATATTCGAGTTTTTGGTAGCCTTGCCCATCCTCATTTTTTGCCTCTTTTTGTCCCAGATAAATTACTGGCCAAAGAAATTGCCTACCAAATAGTTGGTAATGGTTTTACTAAAGTGCTCAAGGATGCCAAGAAAAATACTTGGCCTCCTTTTCCTATTTCTTATGGTACCTATACGCTGGAAAATGTCAAGCATGCTCAGCTTGAAATTGACCAAATCAAAGTTTTTATTTTTCCAACCATTCCAAACAGGCAATACGATCCCAATGGGGTTATGAAAGATGTCACAACACAAGCTAGAATTAAGAAATTTTCAAACGAGCTTGAAAAATTCGATGATTTATTTGAAATGGTTCGAGAGTATTCTATGGTTGAAAAGTTAGCGGCGAAACGTCTAACTCCCAAAGAATTGATTAGATTCAATCAATATCGAAATCAGAGAATATCCCATCTGCCAGAAATTTTGTTAAGACAATCTCAACAGAATGTTGAAGTTTCAAATACATTGGCCTCCTCGCCAAATAATCCAATTATTTCCCAAGTTTCAATGATAACTACTGCAGTTGTTGAGAAAATGATCAAAGTGAAAGAAGAAAAGAATTTGGATGAAGTGCGGGAGGAATTTAATCGTTTCTTATCAACTAAAGAAACTCAGAATGTAAATATTACAATCAACAAAGAAACAGAGCAGGTTCTAGAACCTGAAGGGACAACGTCGTTCACTGCTGAGGCTCCCGAAAATAATACTATTGAGGCTCCCAAAAAGGCTATTGTTGGTGAGGATGTGGAAATTATCCTAGTGTTTCCTACATCGGAGATAGTCCTAAAAATTGAAGAAACCCCCCCTTTGGATATAATTTACAGTCCAAAATAAAAAGCAGTAATGAGCAATTCAAGAAAGAAGATAAAGCTGGGGCAGGCACAACCATTAGTTTCAAATGAGACTCCTTTTCAAGTTCTATGGAAAGGAGCCCAAACAACCCCTGACGAAGAATTAAAAAGACTTTCACAGTTTGCAGGTTCTTATATTAGTGCTGCTATTGACAAAGCAACAACTACTTATGAAGGAAAAAGACCAGAGGATTATTCAATTAGAACAAGATCTCTAGAATGAAAGGTAAGTGATTGAGCAACAATGGCAAGAAAACTTTGTCAAATGACAACAAAGTTTCAATGACTTGAAACTACAATTTGAATTAGGAATCAAGCACAAAGATGCACAGGTACAATAACTACAACAAAAGATTAATTAGCTAAAGGAAAATATATAAATAAATGAAGTCTGAAAAGAAGCAGGAGAACTGGATACACTCCTTACTAAGAAACATATTTTCTTTTGTCACAAATTAACTTTAATTCATGATCTGTGTAAGACTAGTGATTCCTTAGTTAAGTAGTTGTCTGATATGAGGACATTCTATGAAGAAATTGATGAGAAAATCTCTGAGAATATAGATTGACAAGACAATGTTGAAGGAATATCCGTTGATCTTCCTCAAATCTAATAATCTCAAAAAGATATCATTTTCAGTGACTGGGACATCACAATGAAACAAGCAGAAATGGCTATTATCAGAGCTAGAAATCTTGCTTCAAATTTCACGAAATACATCAGTGATACCTTATTGCAGGGCAATCTAATATAGGAATGCTTGAAGGACACATTGCCAGATGTCAAAACTCTGAAGAATTCATGGCAGGAAACGTCCAAGAAGAAGGTCGAAGGCATCTAAAGTTTGTCAAAAGTAAACCTTGAAGGTTATTTCCATTTCTTGGTGAAACCACATCGTCAGTGGCTAGCGCTGAGGTGTCTCTCTAATGCAACGACTTAACTCCTTCCAACACTTAGTGATGCAATATTTACGGGGAAGATTTGCATGCAACCGATTTGTCCCCCCGACTGAAACCAATGACAGACATATGTGGACTCAGAGAATGAATGAAGAATAAGCTTGTAACATAGTCATGCATTTCTTGTTGCAACATATTGTTATATTTATCTTTGCTTGATTTGTTGAAGCTTTTTTGAAGACTTTTATTTAGTTTACTATTTTTGTAATATTAATAGGCTATTTAAACCCCTTTCATGAATTTAGAAATTGGTTCTGAATTTTTGATAGACAACTTTGAACTTGCACTATTGTTTGAATCCAAATTTATCTAATTGAGAAGCTAAACCAGAAGCTATCTTTTCTATGAGCAAAGTATTAATGTATCGGGTACTATTATCTTTATATTGCTACTATCTTTCATGGAGATAGACAATGAATTTATTATATGTTATTTCATTATATGAATGATTTGAAAACAGTTAGACATTGTCACTATTGATGTGTAGGATTGTATCATTTGTGATTATATATGAGATAACTTGATCTTATATGTAATTAGTTTTAACCAATTAGATTAATTAACTATTTAATTAATTTAGTTTATCTTATTTGTTTTCCTTTCATAAAGTGTTTAATGATCTATATTTTTGTATGCTTTGTGAAATCTTTTTATGAATCACTTATCAGGAGATATTATCCTGGGAAATACGTAGAATAAGTTTATTTAATGATATCATATTTAGCTTTAAAATCATTCCATTAGTTTAATTTCATTTCCATTATTCTTTTATATCTCTTTCATGGAAAATTGGTCCCTTTATCCCTATTCAGAACCACCAATTCCATTGGAAATGAATATGCCTTAAGTTTTGACCGGGTGGTATTCCTTGATGTTGAGGCAATTATTTTCCAGCCTTCAACATGGCCCTAGCTTGCAACCTGCATTGTGTGTTCTTGTGTAGTATTGTTCTTCTTGTTTTGGTATTTTTTTGATTATATACAAACTTAATAATAAGTGAAGAAGCCAACAAGTAAGAAAAAGTAAAAAACACAACACAAGCAATTATCAAGAAAAAAGAAATCATCCTAACTATTGCCCTATAGATTTCTCAACAATCTCGAGGTGTTCCCTTATTGGGTTGGTCAGCTGGGCACCCTGAAGCTTGAGGTCCATAATAATTCTTCAAATAGCATTAACCTCATCCTCCAAGCATGAAATTTGTTGTTGTTGCCCCTCAATTATGTCCATGGTGTTGCAATAATAGGCCCTTTGTTTCAAGCAAAACATGCAGGTTGTAGATTTCAGAATTAATGTGTGCATGTTCTTTTATGCAATGATCACATGTAGATGAGGCTAAAGAATATGCTGTTGATGAACTTGTATCCATGAAAGATTCACTCTGAAACCGGAGTTGAGTGAGAAATGAAGGGCCAACTGAAGAAAAAATAGTGACAAGATGACCAATATACTTTTGAATGCCCAAAAGGTTTCAGTCGGATGGTGCAATAGCTAAATGAGAAGATGCAAGCTGAGCTAGAAAGATATAACCCAGAAAGGAAAGGAAAGTTATTCCTAGCTACAATTCTCTACCTTTATCAAAAGTGTGAACCAAAGCCACGAAACAAATAAAATGCTTTAGGTTCGTACACAACCAAAGTAGGAGAGAATTGAAACAATTACCTTAGAGCCAGAGGGAGAAGGATGCCACAGTTCCCAATTGTAGTGGTGCTTTACCCCCAAACAAAGCTCATATTAGAAGAATTCTCAAGGAGATTCCTGAATCTCATCACTAATCTTCTAGTTTCTCCACCATCTATATGCCACTCTTGTTATCTAAACTTTCCTTTGCCAAATTCTCAAAGGGTAACAAGACCATAATGCACCCTAGTCGCAAGGAGGGAATAATGATGTGCATTTGCTCCTCAATTTATTCACACTGTAATAAAATAACCAAATACAATCATGCAAATCCACACTATGGTTTCTAGGGTCCTAAGATGGATTAATCATCACAAAACTAACTGAGAAGATTCCTTCCTCGTATGTCATGAGCTCGAGGTTAAGCACCAATCTAATATTCACTAGTACAAATAAATTAGGCACGTTGGTAGAGATGCAACTATGGAAACTCTTAAAATATTTCCTAAGGTTGATATTGATCTACGTAGGTGCCAATAAATGTAGCACACTTGCATGAGGATGACGCCAAAGAAATGCCACATTGAGCTGGCATAAGGCATTTCTTGTAATCATTCATGGATGACCCAAAATAAAGCTTTGAATTACTATATCATGAGGAGCTAGGGAATGTGGGAGGGGAATCAAAATAGGGAGGGGAGACAATTGATTGGGAGGGGAAAGACTAGGGATTAATAGGGAGCCAATCATTGGCACTAATTATGAATGGTAACAAAAATTATTTTTGGGAATACATAGGTCAATATTGAACATCATTAAGGGATAATATCCTAACCATCAATGCCATTGATTTCAGTTTATCCTTCACCCAAAAGAAAAGCCTTATTGGTGAGGAGATTTTCTTCAAAGTGGAGGATTTTAAGAATATGAAAGGAGGGGGAGATAATGAAATATTGGAGATACCTTTGATACAATGAAACAACAGACTTAACATGTTATCTATTGGAGGGGTATTGGTTCTCAAATGATGAATAAATACGAAAGAGTCTCCTAGTATGGTAATGTCTTGGACACCTCAGTGTTGGGATATTATTAATCCAAAATAGGGCCCATACATTTCTACTTGATTGTTGGATTTCCTGCCAAGACCCCATGAGAATTTGACCACAATTAGTCCCTAGAGACTTAGAAGAATACCTCCCTCTCCTACCAACCCATTGATTATGGAAATATTAATCATAGAGGCCTATATAATTATTGTATTTAACCATAGAGTCCTATATAGAGACCAAATTCTATATATGTTGAACTAATTGCATTGCATTCACCTTTTCCATGTTGTTACTATTGTATTGTGGTTAATAATGTTATTGTTGCTAGCATATTAATTCTGGATTCAAAGTTCACCTTTTTTTTGTTGCTTAAACTTTTCTTGTGAACCCAAGGTTCATCTTCAATAACTTTTGTTTGTTATTGTTGGATTAACTTTTTCCAAATAAATTCAATGGTTGAATTTTACTCTACTTGTTCTTGTTGTTTAGATAACTTTATGTGAATGATAAGGTGACAAACAAAGAAAAATCTATGCATGATCAATGTTTAAGTATTTGTACTACACATTGTATAAAATACAAGTGTGTTCCTCATAAGACATATGGAAACATAAAGCTATATACTTGCTATGCCAATTTGTAAATGGATGATAGAAATCTCTCTCTCTCTCTCTCTCTCTCTCTCTCTCTCTCGCTATATATATAATATAGTATATAACATATAAAAGATCTATGAGGCTTTGAATGTTAGTTATAGTATACCATACAAAAATAGAAATAAGAATCAACTTTAAGCTTTGTTATGGTTCAACTTTAGTTTTCATTCATTTATGTGTTAGTAGTTGACTAATATATTGCTAAACCTTAGTTATGTATTGCAATATATAAACATTGTACATTAAAGGGTGTGATAGCTATTTTATCTCCCTATAAGGTGTACCTTACCTTACGCTGAGAGCAATTCTTAATATTATTTTTCACTTACATAGTAGTGCATTATGTGATTGTATAATTTTCAAGGTCACAATACGTATGCCACTTACAAATATCTTATTAATCCTTTCAAATTTGCCATTTGGATCCTTGTTTTTTCCTTCTTAAAGTATGAATTGCAAGTTAAGACAAAACGTAAATGTCATGTTTTTGTAAAATGAATTGTGGGTTAATGCAAGATATCAATTGTTTTCCCTATAAAGTAAGTGACCTTTGTCAAGTCATCAAAAATATTACACATGCATTGTCAAGTATGTCAAGTCACATATGTTTAGGTATGTGTTGCTTTCTTTTTAGATATTGGTGTCTTATAATCCATGCCGTCACACATTGGATATTGCGTTGGTTCTTTTGGTCAAACCATATTAGTTTGGCGTTGACTAAAAATTCAATGCAATATTTTCGTAGTTTAACATTAAAAATGAAAATTGATTATTTTAAAAAAATAATTTATTTCATTTTTATTTAATTTGATTAGCTATCAAATTCAACATCTTATTGCTCAGTGATTTGAAATTTGTGTAATGCATTTAAAAGATTTCTACTATGATGCATAAATGCATTTATAGTGGGTTGTTAATGTATACGCTAGTGATCCTCACACAACCTTGTACAACGACATTGATTTAAAGACGTTAGTCTATGGTTATTATAAATCTTATACATATACATCAAAACTTTGTCATCCCTTCACTAATTAATCTCACACTGTTATTCTAGATTGTTCGTCGGGGGTACGTGGCTTAATGTTTTTACTCAATGACTCGAAATGGAGAACGCAGTGGATTACCGTTACCGATGGAGTATAGTATAGTAGTGATTTTGGATGGTCATAATGGCCAATTCACAACAACCTTAATAATTCACACGGTAATGTTGAGTTATTTTACAAAGTAAATAATAATATAAAAAAAAATTGGGGCTATACAAGTGGTAACCACCGTAAGAGAAAGGCACACCAAATTATAATCCTATTTAAATCCCAAATGAGAGTCAAAGTAAATTATCATATTGTTTATTTGGTCACTTTGAATGGACACATGGATGTATTCCAATAGTTTCCCCCTGAGTTACCCTGGTGATGTGCTCATTACTTAACTTACCATTTGATATTTATTGAGAATAAGGAGTTATATTTTTTTTTAACTATTTTATAAATATTTAATAATTTTATTATTTTTATTAAATTATTATTTATAAGTAAATATTCTAATTTAATAATTTGATATAAGATATTTGTTAAAGTTCAAATACTTTAATACATTTAAAATAATACTAATGTAAAGTTTGAGTGACAAAGGTTAACATTAAAGCAGATTGTTATACATATTTAATTTCTATATTTATATCTTATTAAATTTTAAAGTTATATAATTTTTTGAAATTAACATTTTAAATATAAAATAATTATTTTTTATCTATATTTAAATTTATATATATATATAATATATATAATATATATATAATATATATAATAATATATATTTAATATTATAAATTAATAAAGTTTTAAATATCAAATAATATATATAAGCATTTTAAAAATATTAAGTTTAATATTATAAAAAAAAGAGTTATTTAAATTATCTCTTTCAACGAAATCGATATAGTTATATTAGTTATATTAGAGCTGAAATCCAATCTATGTTAACATAGATGGCAATGTCTGCAACTATAGATTTAATTATTGACTTAGATATGAACATTCTTATGTCAATGTAGACATTTTATTAATCATTTAAAACTATTTTATTTTTCGTCCGGACAACACAACTTGCATATTTGTTTATTAGGTGTATATTTGTTGGGACATATTAACTTGCATATTTTTCTTATGAACAATCTTTAACCAAGATGACCCTACGCCTTCACTACGTGCTTATTTTTCTTATCGACCACGTTTGAATATCTAATTATTTATTATTAATGTGCACAACTCTTTCTATCAAATTTAACTAAGCGATAGGGAATAGCTACTATGTAGCACTTGTTTTATTTTCACCATGTGAACAAATAATGTGGGATGATTTTATATAAAGATGAAGTTATTTACAAAAGGAAATTTTATAGTTTAATATTCATATGTAATTGGAAAAAAAAATATTGAAATGATTTTATTGTTTTCAATTATTGCTTACCACATTATGTTATGTTGGAACCTATCAAATGTACCATACAATCTAGTGCTAAATATTTTAAGGGTTCTTCTTTGCACCATCAAACATAATTTGTGTTTTTTTTTTGTATATATAAATATTGATCATGAATACAAATTACAAATCTTGATCATGGAAATATTAATCATAGAGCTCTATAAACATCTTGTATGAAAACCCAAAGTTCATTTCTCCAAGATTCAGCATCACTCCAACCTCCTACCAATTTTTTCACTTCCTCATATTTATCTTCAATTTCTTATGTATCTCTTGTAGACATTGTTATCACATCTACCTTTGCGCCTACTAGCTTTGAATCTTTGTAGATTCTCTAATACCATTGAACAACCAAACACTCTTATTTTTTGGAGTGTTTTGAGATTCAAATAACTTTGTGGTAGTATCTATAATGCATCACGTTTCATTATTGTAAATACTTTGAGCATAGGCATTTCCCCATATTCTATTAATGGCAACTCCTCTAATTTATCTAAATAAACTAATGAAAACATTTCCAATAAAGAAAATGTACCAACCTCACCAAACTCGGTAGGAATTTTTTTTAACTTTAAACAAAAAAATATATCTAAACGCTTCAAACTACTAAGCTTATGCAAATCAGGGAGATCTTCCAAAGTAGAACAATTACACAATTTAAGATGTGCCAAATTGTGAAATTCACAAAACTTACTTTCCATCTTAACCATGTGCAAGCATTCTAAAGAGAACCTTCTCAACTTTGACATGATATTTATGTCAGAAGGTAACTTTGTCATTTATGTAAGATGCAATTTGAGTGTCTCCATTTGAATCATGCTCCCGAATGTTCCTTCACTAATTATTTCCTCGTTGTTTTGTACGCGTAACACTTTTCGTTGTGTTAGACTACTCAAATCCCCAATGGAAGCCACTTTTTTTCATCTCCTTTTTTTTATCACTTGTTGCCCACATGTTACTACAGCCTCTCATGTCCAAAAACTTCAAAGAGGTAATTCTTGAGATGCTACCAAGAAAACATTGTAAATCATCACAACCATTGATTATCAGATACCTTAGGCATCTCAACCTACCGATGTCAGATGGTAATTCTGTGACGTTGGATCGAGCAAGACTGAGGATTTGGAGGCTTGCAAGAGTTGGGAGAGATTTAGGTATCCTTTTGATGGGCATGCCTACTAATTTGATCTCAACATTTTTTGGAGACTAGGTGGATATAGTTTGAAAATTGTGAAAAGTGGTCCACACGAAGTTGAAGGAGTTGGGTGCCTCAATCAAGTTGAATTCTATAACAAACTGAAGCTGAAACATTTATGAGTTTGGTTCCTTGATAAGGTTGTAGCCTATTACATGTGGGTGCTTGCACATCTTCAAGATTGGTGCCCCAATCAGGTTGTAGCCTATTGCAAGTAGTTTCTTGCACACCTTAGGGGTGGGTGCCTCGAACAAGTCAATGCTTGCAAGTCTATGTAAATGAATTGAAGAAGAAAAAGAAAAAATAATTGTGGTTTTATCCCATTAGGGTTTCTACGAAAAATCTTATGTTCTATTATGTCGATGTGATGATGGCTTCTTGATGCATGATCTCATTTGTTGTTATGATGCAAATTTTTATGGTACACTGCTACATGATTAATTATTGATGAATTTTTTTGAAATGATAAGTTTGCAACTACACTGATTCACCCTTTTCCCCCTCTCAGTGTGATGTTTGGTCTAACGGTCATAACTACATAACAAGACATAACATTCAAAGAGAAAGTTGTTAAAGTACTTACTAGAAAAACCATGAAATTTAGGCAAGGAAAAACGTGGGATGTTCTTCATCTAAACCAATCCATTAGAATCTTGGATTAGAAATTCAAATGTAATTGGTTCTTTCTTCTTGTGCTTTCCCACTTCTATCCCCATACCCAAGAATTTTCTCCTCCAAGGTTTAGATTCATTTGATTGAATGGAAGGATTACATTCATTAAAATGTTTTTCCTAATGTTTTTGACTTTCTCCTTTTGGATTGGAGGATTCTAAAATAGGAGGGTTTATAATTGTATCGACTATGAATTTTATTTTGTGAGTGTTGTATATTATATTAGATGCTAGTTTCTCTTTAGAATTCCTCAATTCAGGGTTCTTAATTTGGGTTCCTAAGAGTCCTCGTATTCCTCCCCTTTGTACCAAGATGACAAAATTGTAGTTGGCTCCAATTAAACCACAAAAATGAATACCCTCTCTCTCTCTCTCTCTCTTTATTTTCTATTTATTGTTCTTCTTATGCATCTACCATGACCTAATTCATGCTACTTACTCTATAGGATTCCTTGATTGAAGGTTCTTAAGCTGAGTTCTTGAGGGTCTCCGTATTCCTCTCCTTCTTTCCAAGATGAAAATATTTTGGGTGGCTCCTATTGCACCATAAAAATAAATACTCTCTCTCTCCCTCTCTCTCTTTGTTTTCTAGTTCTTGTTCTTCTTATGCATCTAACATGGCCTAATTCATGAAACCTTGAACAAAGGTTATTTTAGGGGTAGTCGACAATTCCCTATGGTTGCCTTTAATATGGTGCCTTTCTGAAATTGACCTAAGATAGAAATTCTAGTCCTTTGAGTGCCTCCTTAGAAATGATGCCTAACATGTCATTGTTTTTGTTTACTTTCATATTTTTGGTAATGAACTCAAATCACTTAATTACTTAATTTATCAACTTGGGTTCATCTAACCTTATGAGGCACTTGATGTAATATACAAAGGAAAAGGGTCTAACTAATCGAATAAAATAAATGCTACGAAAGCTCATCTCATTTCTCACTGTAAAGAGAGAGAAACAATATTGAATTTAAATTCATCTCAAACAAAAATTATATAGAAAAAGAGAACTAATAGTAATATCATCTTAAGATTTATTAGTGGCACCCCTCATGCCAAAGTCAATAGGAATTAAACCTATGATTTTGACTTTTAACTCTAATGTACTAGGCTTAGCGAAGAATATATGGATTTTGTAGCACATGATTCCGCAACAAATGGAATCTATAAGAAACAAGAAAAATAATATTGGAAAACAAATGATAACCAAAGAAAGTCAAAGTAGGAGTGAAATAAGGTGTTATACATATGTATATTGGCACATAATCATACCTCAAGTGGGCCCTACCCAAGGTGTGGCTTATGCATTATATATGTGGTTACTAGAATAAACTCAATTCATAGCCAAACATTGAAATTGTATATTTAACATGATTATAGATAATATTTTGTAGAACAAGAAAGAGTTTCACACCCACTTGCTACCCATCCCCTTGAGGGTGACTTAATATCTATATGAGAATAGAGCAATTGCTCACCCTAAGGACAACTCGATACGAAACTTTATTTTAGGAAATATAGTTTCTTAGTACAATGGATAACAATATGATGCAATCTGTAATTGGATTTAACATATAAATAAGCATATAACAAAATAACTTGCTACCAGTTTACCTTGTTAGAAGGAATGTTTACATATTTCAATATTCCAACAATATAAATTATCAATACAAATTCTTAAAGTTAAAAATATATATGTTGTCAATTTGTTCCCTTCTTCTTACATCCCATTAAGGCATGAGCTAAGCAAAGTCGGGGGAGAAAATGGCGAGTGAGAGTGCTAGGGTTTCACACGCAGGAATCACGGGTGCGGGAGTGGAGGCTATGAACAGGCCTAGGGCCAGAGGGAACAAGGATTATAGGTATATCGAGATTGAATCCTGGCGGTTTTTTCCCTCCAGATGGGCATATGCATTATTGTCTATGATGGGTCGGTGACAAATACTTTGGACCGCAAAATACCGGATACAACGTGAGGCAGGGGTATATGAATCTATGGTGGACACTTTGATAAGAGCCATCAATTCTAATAAGTTGTGGTTCCGAAAGAATGGTCCTGAGCAATGTGGGATGGCGGCGACAGAGTGGGTATATATAGATCTATCACTCCATTATAGTATGCTACTGCACAGCCACAAAAGATCTATAATAGTTGGAGTGTATGTGACTAGAAACCCTCCTATTTGCCTAGACCCTATGTATCACTCGCCGACCGGCAACGAAATGGTGGAAAGGGCTTCTATGCAAGCATGCTTGTACATTTTTACAGAAGGGGGTTTACATTCTACGGCGCTGGGCTTGTTAGACACTGAGGTAACAATCAAACTACTTTTGCCTCTGGATCATGATACATACACGCGATCTCTATTGATTGAAACAGAGGACCTTACAAATTTGGCGATCACGGGGTTTTCTCCTGTCACACATCCACACAACGTTTTACAAAATAGAGTACTTGGAGCAGCACGATAATGCAAATTTGAGGCGGTCATAGATTCCCCACACTTGGTAAATTTTCATCGATTTCAAATTATTATTAAAACCCCTCCGGGGTCGTCTTTTCTGCTTTGGGTTCTCTCAACTGATAATGTAGTGCATCTGAAGTATCTCATCTCCCAACATATTGGATATCTTGATGGATTTCAACTCTTGATATTTGGGGGCAGAGCACTACAGGCCACTAGACTCCTGAAGGACTACAACATTATGTCAATGTCCATCATAACACTCACCTGAGGCTACGAGGTGGAGCTGCAACCTCTAGTAAAACAAAACATTCAAGAGGAGGAATTGGAACTAGTACAACAAAACACAACAGAAGTACAAAAATGGAGGATTTTCTTTTAAGAATATCCTACAAGGAAAAAACACACCTATAACAACATCAAAGCAAGCTGGAACTGAACCCATTCCATATATTGTGGAACAAATGAATTAGATTCCAGAATTAAACATAGATATACTAGAAACAAATATCCATTGGAATACTTTTGAATCACAAGCCATAATCTGTTGATTCAACTATTTTTGTCCAAAACCTACTGAGCTTTTCCATTGGATTTTCACAAATTGGACTGCACACTGTGAAATACACCTATTCTCAAAAGGGTTTTTATTGTCAAATTCCACTCATCTGAGGCAAGGGACATTATACTACAAGAAGGACCATGGTTCTGGGAATCCATGGGCCTCTTCATCACACCTTGGTTTCCAGAATTTGATGCTAATACTATGGTTGTTTCAAGGATGCTAGTATGGGTTCGGCTGCATAATCTACCATTACATTTTTGGGATCAATAGGTCCTTGCTGGTATAGGCAACTCCATTGGGCAATATATCAAAATGGACACACAAATACTGGAGGAAAGAGTATTTACTTTCGCTTGTATTTGTGTGGAAGTAGATCTCAGCAAAGGATTATCGGATCGCATATTGCTGAAATAGAAACAACGGAGCTGGATACAGATACCGGACTATGAAAACACAAAATTTAGATGCAGAATTTGTAGGCAAAAAGGACACCTACAAAACTCATGCCTGGAAGCCAAAAAAGATATACGAAGAAAAAAGAAGACAGGGAAACAACCCAAGGGATGGAAATTCCCCCCCCCCATGACTCTGATGAGGATGAGGAAGTGGTTGTGGAAGATCCCATACCCAATGAGAATAACTAGGCAGACAAAGAACCAGAAGCATAGGAGATAACTCCACAAGATCCCATGGAATTACAGTCGGAAAAGGACTCTAGTGGAGCAAAACGACTACATACACTAGACAATTCAAATTTGGATAAGGACAATCCCAAACCTGATGCGTTCAACTCACTTGCACTCGTATCTTTGATGCTGACTCAAGGGGAGTGGCGCAAGGTTGAAAAGAAGAAGGGGAGAAAAACATGACTCTTCCCATTTTGTACATTAGTCAGCTTATTTGTATATTAGTTTGCTCTCATTGAACCTCTGATCAACAATCTTTCGACTGCTTGATGTAATGCGTTTTAGCATTTGCAACATGTAATTTTGTTTTCATTAATTAAATTATGGTTTTTCCATGGGAAAAAAGAGAGGAATGAGTACTCTTTGTATTAAATTTTCTTCCAATTGCAGCAAATATTCAGGAGAATTACATTGCTAATATGTTCATGGACATCTGGGATGTCAAACTGCAACTATCTACCCTCACTTAGATTACAACAAAAACCCCATAGTTTGTTAGTACCCTTATTATCCTCGTAGTATATATACAGAAAAATTAAAGTAGAAGCCATAAACATTTGAAACCAGGCATTACATAATTTCTCAGTCAGAACTGCTTGTTGGATGATTAAGGTCAATGTCTCGAGGTGGTTCCCTTGCTAGGCTAGCCGGTTGGGTACCCTGAATCTTAAGGTCCATAATAATTATTTGAAGAGCATCAACCTCATCCTCCAAGTGTGAAATTTGTTGTTTTTTAGCCTCAATTATGTTCGGGGTGTTGCAATCAAAGGCCTTTTACTGGTAAAGCATGACATGCAAGCTATAGATTTCAAAATTAATAGTTGGATGTTCTTTTTTGCAATGATCACATATAGATGAGCCTGAAGAATCTAATGTTGATGAACTTGCATCCATGAGAGATTCACTCTGAAACCAGAGTCAAGTGAGAAATGAAAGACCAGTTGAAGAAAAAATAGACACAAGATAACAAATATACTTTCCAATGCTCAAAAGGTTTCAACCAGATGGTTTAATAGCCAAATTAGAAGATGCAATCCCAAAAAGGAAAGATAGGCTATTCCTAGTTGTGATCTTTGCCTTTATCCAAACTTTTAACCGAGGCCACGAAACAAACAAAATGTCTCCAAGTTTGCACAAAGCCAAAGTAGGAGAGAATTGAAATAATTCCCTCAAAACCAGAGATAGCAAGATGCCACACTACCCAACTATAATGGTGCTTTACCCCCAAATAGAGCTCACAACAGAAGAGGTCTCAACGATTTGCTTGAAGCTCATCACTGAGCTTCCAATTTCTCCACCATCTAGACACCACTCTTGTTATTGAAACTTTCCTTTTCCAAATTCTCAGAGGGTAACAAGACCATAACCGATCCTACTCATAAGGTGTGAATAATGATGTGCATACACTCCTCAATTTATTCACACGACAATAAAATAACCACATACGATACTGCAACTCCACATTATGGTTTCCAGGGTCCTGAGACAGAGTAATCATCACAAAACTAATTGAGAAGATGCCTTCCTTGTATTCCATGAGCTTGAGATTAAACACCAATCTAATATTTACAAATAGGAATAAATGAGGCATGTTGGTAGAGATGCAACTATGTAAACTCTTAAAATATTGCCTAAATTGATACTAATTTGCGTAGGTTCCAATTGTTAATCTAGGTTGTCATTGATGTCAATATAGTAGTGTTCGTGATGGCAAATTCTTTGATACATGATTTTCATTGATGCCCATTGATGATAATGCTCATAGTGATGAAAGTTTTATATATGATGATATGATGAGATGGAGGACCCAAGTGGATTGAACAACAGGAGGTCAATTGAACAATAATTGAACATCAATTGAACAACAATTTACGTAGGAGGTCAATTGATCAGCAATTGAACATCAATTGAACAACAATTGAACAACAATTGAACAAAAATTGAACAACAAATGACGCAGTAGATCCAGTAAAGCAACAAGAGCAAGAAGCTAAAGAGTAAGATGAAGAGTTTATCGAAAGCCATCAAAAGAAACAAGTCATCGGAGCAAGAGAAGCAAGTTATCGCATATGCCCAAGGGTAAGTGTTATCGAAAGAAAAAAGAGAAACATCAATAACAGAGGAGTAAAGAAGAAAAATATCAGAAGAGCGAAAGAGTGAAGAGAAGTCAGAGGAGCAATAGCTATCGGAAGAGCGGGGGTGGGAAACTATGGAATTCCTTGATCATGGTTGAAGTCCCGCACTCAATCCTAACTATCAATCTCATAGTCAACCCTTAGATCACGGTTAACTGCGGGGGTTAAGCCCATTTTTAATCCATGTGCCAGTTGAAGTCCCGCAAATCGTTGATTGCAATAAGGCTGTGGACCTGATGGGTTTATTAACAATTTCTTAAGATCATATTGCATCCACTTCGTCGGCCGTAGGGGATCGACTATGTTATGAGAAGACCTCCGGAAGTTGTGATTGTGATTAAAGGTGATGACCTGGCATGTGGGACCTCCATATGGATAACGTATCTCGGAATCTATCACAGAGAAGAGGTAACAGTTCACAACTCATGAACTTGAAGGAACAAAGGAAGTCGGAAGGTCAAGTGAATGAAAGAATAAGTTGAAAGGTCGAGAAGCCAAAGGTCTGGTAGACGATGAAGGTACAAAATAAGCCGAAGATCAAGTGAGAGAGAAGTAAGTAGAAGGACAGAAGAAAGTCGTAGGTCTAGCAGGACAAAAGGAAGCTGAAGGTCCAGTAGGATAGAAGTAAGTTGTAGGTCCACCAGGACAGAAGGAAGCCGAAGGTCCAGTAGGACAGGAGGAAACCGAAGGACAAAGTAATTCTGTTGATTGGGTTAATCTTTGAAAGGCTTGGACCTATGATGAATTAATCAAGTACATAACGCAACCTGAAGAACAATTCTGTGAAGGGGAAAAATAAAGTTTCATCTGACATCGTTTGAAGGGAGTAGTAGCCAGCACCAGCATTGAAGCGTTTGTAAGTCTGGTTCTGGGAAGTAAGAGATCGTGATAGCAAGAATAGTGAGAAGCAGTCACGCTTGAAACAGTTACCACAACAGTAAATAACAAAGGCTTAGAAACAGAGAATTGCTTTTGTGCATACATTGAGGCTTAGCGCAGATATCTTGTTGGAAAGCTTCAACAAATCTTGGAAACATTATTGGAGATCATGATGCCTATTTGAAATCATCATGAGGTAACTTTGCAGACTCTGTGAGGGCAATATGAAGAGCTGTGAAGGCTCATTCATATGAAGATAGGCCGCTATTGATGTAGTAGTGAAGGTGTAGATAGACAGAATTCAGTGAAGAAGATGTTGGGAGCAAAGAATAACTACCAAACATATCTAGAAAATATATAGCAGAGGGTTGGAGCCCTTGGGGTTGGTGCCTTAGAATTGGAAGGATTGGTGTCCTTGGAGTTGGTGCTCCTAAATCTCTAGCTTTGGATGGCCTTCTTTGCTGCTCCAATTTATGCTTAGTGATCAAGTGGAAAACATCTTCAACAACAGTCCAAAGAATGGTTACAAGATCATGTTCTTCAACGTAGTACTCCTGAGAAATGATCTTTACCAAAGGATGATTGTTAATATAGCTCAACAAGGATTTCATAAAGACCCTTTCATGAATAGCTTTTGCAATAATGATCAAGAATCACAAGCTCCCCCTAACTGTGTGCATGGTCTCTTTTTGGCAGAATCCCATCATCAAACACTCGAAATATCAAGAATATCTTCATCAAGTCAACAACATGTGTTGTTGGCTGGAGGGTTCAGGAGATTTTCAGATTGTATTTTCTTTCTTCTCCAAACTTGTGAAACTTTCTTTTCTGGCATGGTTCTAGCTTGAGAAGGTGCCCAAATCAAGTTACAATTACGTGCCATATGACCAATGTTATGACACTTGAAGCATTCTATGTTGTTCATGAATAAGAATTCATGACTTCTTCTTGTGAAATTACTTCTCAGAGATTGACGGGGATCATTATAAGCCCTACAATCTTTTGCCATGTGTCCAAAGTTTGTACAAGAATAACAATAACCAAGTAAGAAACTTTGGTACCTAGGAGATGGAGATTTCCTTGATGTACTTCTGAAACCTTTCTTCCTTGAGATCCTTTGATGATAATTATTGCTGATTTTACGTCCATTTGATAGATTTTAAATCCTTTCGAGCAAGAAAATGCCAAGAACATCCTTATAGCTTCCACATGAGCTACTGGTGCAAAGGTTTCTTCAAAGTCGATTCCTTCAATTTGTGAATAACGTTTACAAACAAGCCTTTCCTTATTTCTGATGATTTGTCCATCTTCATTTATTTTGTTTTTGAACACCCACTTGGTTCCAATTATATTTTTATCCTTTGGATGAGGTACCAGCTCCCATGTCTCATTCTTCTTGATTTGAGACATTTCTTCTTCCATGGCTCTTACCCAATGAGGATCCTTGCTTGAGTAAATGTTTCTGGTTCTCTCATAGATAGGAGAGAAACATCATTTTTCTTTGGTTTACTTGTCATCCTTCTTCGGGTTTGTATCCCTTCATCTATATTGCCAATATTCTGCTCTTCTGGGTGATTTTTTTGGAGAAACTTCAGCTTTAATGGGATTTGAGATGGTTCTTTATCCTTGTGTTTTTCTTGATCTTTTTCCTCCTTTTCAGGTTCTTCTTCAATGAGAGGGTTAACTTCATGATCTTCAATTTCTTTTTCTTTTAGCTTATTTTTCAAGAGGTCTTCCCTTCTTTTTGTTTCCTCGTTTTCTACCTTGAGAGAGATGATTTTATTTCGTAATTTCTCATTTTCTTCAATAGCACTCATATATCATCTCCCTTTAATTAGAAGCAAAGAAGAAGAATATTGGCATCAATGACAAAGGGGTAGATTGTTAATCTAGGTTTTCATTGATGTCAATATAGTAGTCTTTGTGATGGAAAATTCTTGGAAACATTATTGGAGATCATGAGGTAAATTTGCAGACTCTGTTAGGGCAATATGAAGAGTTTTGAAGACTCCTTCATATGAATATAAGTTGTCATTGATGTAGTAGTGAAGGTGTAGATAGACAAAATTCAGTGAAGAAGATGTTGGGAGTAGAGAATAACTACCAAACATATCTAGACAATATATAATAGAGTGTTCGAGCCCTTGGGGTTGGTGCCTCAAAATTGGAAGGATTCGTGTCCTTGGAGTTGGTGCTCCTAAATCCATGGTTGGTGCTTTGACAACTTAGGGTTGGTGCCCTGGAGGTTGGAGCCTCACAAAAATTCCAAGTTGGTGCTTGGCAACTGGTTGGAGCCCTATATACATTTTACTTGATTTATTGTAAAGATTATATTAATAAAATCATTTATTCATGTTGTTCATTTTGTGTTCTAAATATAAATGATTTAACTGACAAAAATAACAATTGAAAAGGAATACTGATTCACAACCCCCACCCCCCCTTTAGTATTTTCAACACCAATAAATGTGGCACACTTGCATGAGGATGATGCCAAGAGATGCCACATTGATTTGGCACAAGGCATTTCTTTTAATCATTCGTTGATGAGCCAAAATAAAGCTTTGCATTACTATATCATGAGGAGTTATGGAAAATGGGAGGGGAATCAAATTTCAGAGGGAACACAATTGATTGGGAGGGGAAAGACCAGGGATTAATAGGGAGGAAATCATTGACACTAATAGGGAATGGGAACAAAAAATATTTTTGGGAATACATAGGTCAACCATGAAAATCATTAGGGGATAATAACATAACTAGCAATTCCATTAATTTTATTTTTTCCTTCGCCCAAAAGACAAGCTTTATTGGCAAGGAGACCTGCTTCAGAATTAAGGGTTCTAAGAATATGAAAGGAGGGGGAGCTGGTGAAATATTGGAGGACACCTTTGATACGATGAAACAACAAACTTAACATGTAATCTTTTGGAGGGGCATTGGTTTTCGAATGATGAATAATTAGGAAAGAGTCTCACAGTATGGTAATGTATTGGACACCTCAATGTTGGGATATTATTAATCCAAAATAGAGCCCATACATTTCTTCCTGATTTTTGGATTTCCTACCAAGACCCCACGGGAACCTGTCCACAATTATTCCTTCGGGATTTAGAAAAATCTCTCCCCCTCCTGCCACCCCTTTTATTACCGGAATATTAATCATAGAGGCCTATAAAAACATAGTAGTTAATCATAGAGGCCTATATAGAGACTGGATTCTATATATGTTGAACTAATTGCATTGCATTCCCCTTTTCCATGTCATTACTATTGTATTTGTTGTTAATAATGTTATTGTTGCTAGCATATTAATTGTGGATTCAAAGTTCACTTTTTTCTTTCTTTCTTTTTACTTAAACGTTTCTTGTGAACCCAAGGTTCATCTTCAACAACTTTTGTTTGTTGAATTAACTTTTTCCAAATAAATTCAATGGTTGACTTTGATTCTACTTGTTCTTGTTGTTTGGATAACTTTATGCGAATGATAAGGTGACATGCAATGAAGCATCTATGCATGATCATTGTTTAAGAACTTGTACTACACACTCTATAAAATACAAGCGTGTTCCCCCTAGGACATATGGAGACATGAAATTGTATACTTGCTATGGTTATTTGTAATATATATGTGTGTGTGTGTGTGGGGTTATTGAGCTTTGAGATGTTAATTATTGGTATAAGCATACAAAAATAAAAATAGGAAGCAACTTTAAGCTTTGTTAGGGTTCAACTTTAGATTCCATTCATTTATGTATTAGTAATTGATTAAGATATTGCTAAACCTTAGTTATGTGTTGCAATATCTACACTTTGTACATTAAAGGGTGTGATATTTATTATATCTCCCTATAAGGTGTACCTTACCTTAAGATGAGAGAAATTCTTAATATTATTTTTCACTTGCATAGTAATGCATTATATGATTGTATAATTTTTAAGGTCACAATAAGTATGCCACTTACAAAGACCTTATTAATTCCTTTCGAATGTGTCATTTGCATCCTTGTTTTTTTCTTCTTAAAGTATGAATTGCAAGTGAAGACAAAATGTAAATGTCATGCTTTTGTAACATGAATTGTGGGTTAATGCAAAATGTCAATTGTATGCCCTTTGAGGCAAGTGGTCTTTTTCAAGTAATAAAAAATACTGCACATGCACTTTCAAGAATGTGAAGTCAAATATGTTTAGGTATGTGTGGCTTGCTTTTAGATATTGGTGTCTTATTTTATTTCCACCATGTGAACCAATAATGTGGGATGATTTTGTACAAAGATTAAGCAAGTTATATACAAAAAGAGATTTCATGGTTTAATATTAATACATAATTGGAAAAAAATAAACAAAGCCTTTCGGTAGAAATCACATGAGAGAATTTTTTTGGCTGACGCGTTTCGAACCAACAAGTGTGGTTCATCATCAGGACAAGATGAAGAGGCAGACCATGGCAAAGGCTTAAATAGAGAGCAATGTAGAGACATAATTTCAAGTAACGACTATATTGGAACAATAATATAAATTATAAGATTATTTTATTAATATATTAAAAACAAATATTATTAAGAAACGGTTATATTAAATGGCTAGTTTTTGCAAAAAATATTTAAATAATGATATTATTGAAATGATTTTATTGTTTTCAATTATTTTTTACCACATTATGATATGTTGGAACCTATAAAATGCACCATACGTTCTAGTGCTAAACATTTTAAGGGTGCTTCTTTACACCATCAAACATAATTTGTGTTTTCTTTGTTATATACAAATATTGATTATGTATACAAATTACAAATCTTGATCATGGAAATATTAATCATAGAGCTCTATAAACATCTTTTATGAAAACGGAAAGCTCATTGTTCCAAGATTCAACATGCTCCAACCTCCTGTGAATTTTTTCACTTAGTCATACTTATCTTCAATTTCTTGTGCATCTCTTGTAAACATTGTTATCACTTCTACTTTTGTGTCTACTAGCTTAACTTTTTGTAGATTCTCTAATACTATTGAACAACCAAACACTCTTATTACACTCTTTTTTTTTTTGGGGAGTGTGAAGAATCTGATAGCAATGTCAACCGTTGGAGTCAAGAAGAGGTGGAAGTCTCGTAGATAAGTGAGTGGTCGATGAAGATATGGTGGTGGCACTTTAATACGAGATAATGGAGATATATGTGTAAAGATGAGCACAAGGCTTTATGTAAAGAGAAATATATTTATTTCACCCACGTTGTGACTTCTTTACCCGGCCATAAAGATGAGCATAGTAGAGATTTAAATAATCAATAGGTGGTCTTTGTATAGGCGGTCTTTCGATTGTGTTGAAATATTTTTGGAGAGGATATATTAAAGATAATTTATTTATTAGTTTTGAAGTATTAGTGTAGTTTATTTTCACTATCTGTCATGATAAGAGAAGCTGGAGAATTAGATCATGGCACCAGATTAAATAGAGAAACCAATGTAGAGACCCTAAATATTTTTAACTGTTTTGTTTAATAGTTAGTTTTGAGAAAACTATTTTTAGGATGTTAAGATTGACTCAAGTTAAATTTTGAAAAAATTAAATATTTAGATAAAGACTAAGTTATAGTTAGATATTAAGTCAAATATTTGGATTCAAGAATTATATTATTTGAAAGAAAAAGCTATATGTAATAAAATAAAAAATGTATTTGTACAAAATACATTATGTATATAAACATGAAAAAATGAAGTCATTGGAAAAAAAAATAAAATGAAAAACCAATAAATATTAAATATTAAAAAGGAAACATTAGACAAAATAAAAAATTTAACAAAAGAAATAAAAATAAATTATCGACCAATATATATTATTTACTTTAATTTAATTAATTATTATATTCATTCAAAAAATTATTAGTAAAGTTAATGACCAAATAATAATAGTAATAAATTAGGAAGAAAGGTTAGGGACCAATGATTATTAATCTTCCATCCATCATCATTGTCTAAATTGCAAGGCTTCTTATCAATTTGAATGGTCCCCCTAAATTTTCGATGAAAGAAATGATCCACCTTAGCAATGACCTCGGTCTCTTCAATGCAAATGTGATACTTCGTCTTTTCCGCATGCTCCGCCAAAGCATTTTTATGTTTATATCTAAATAATTTATTTTATATTATTACACATAGCATTTTATTTTAAATAATTTAATTCTTGAATCTAAATATTTCACTTAATATCTAACCATAACTTATTAATAAATTTGTTAGAAAAATTATATATTACAGAGCAATGGAACACATAGAATATTGCATGAATTTAAACATAGAAAACACATAAAACTAGAGAGACACAGATATACGTGGTTCACCTAGTTTGGGCTACGTCCACCTCGAACAACCAGTCCTTCCTTTTTATTATCTAGCAAAATGAAGAGACATAACCTACAACAGATCCGCTGTAATATCCTCTGTTTTCTCTCACAGTCTCACCTCTCTGTTTCTCGCTCGGAGAATACACATCTATTACACAGCCTCAAAAAAATTCCCTCATACAAAGAGAGGGGTTTCCTTCTAGGGCAAAAAACCCTAAACTAAACATAAGTTCTACCGTCAGATCATCCGCCTAATGAACGGCCCAAATTGACTACAAATTACTATACTTTTACAAGGCAATTTTACATCTGTTTTTAGCTTTGGGGGCGCTGCC